>OX578137.1:123207060-123459560 GCA_951213105.1 Amaurobius ferox
TTCTATTTTGAATTTCAATTGTCACTTTTATTTGTTATATATATATATTTATCCGGACACTTTCGATGCTAGAATGTCTTTCGAATTTCTAAATAAATACTTCTCGAAGTGTTTTGTTCGGACTGAACTTTGTGATGTAAAGACCATACTTCAACACGCACTTTCCAGTAAAGTTCCGGTGAATCGTGCATTTAGGGGACCACCAAGATATTGAAAAAGTGGGAAAATATATTTGATCACCCTGTACCATAAAAAGCTGGAAATGATTTGTAACTTTCACAAAATAGTTAACTAGCTTTGTTCAATGTGTATAAGCATTTTCGTAAAACAAAAACATATATTCATGAAGCTAAAACGTTTCTTTAAAAAAAAATAATTTTGTTACATGTTTTTTGCTTATTTTGTTTGTTGCTAATTTTGTTCGGACCTGTCTGTGTGTGTGTGGTATTGATGATATAGATCTGTTATGTTTCAAGTCACTCCAGTCTTGCGTATCAGTCAGTTCCTATTTCAGATAGACAGGACACAATACTGATATATACGTATATATATACATATATATATATATATATGTATAATATGATATATATATATATATGTATGTATAATATAATATGTATATATATATATGTATTATATATATATATATATATATACATATATATATATGTATAATACATATATATATATATACATACATATATATATATATATATATATATATATATATATATATATATATATATACATATATATATATATATATATATATATATATATATATAAGCAAAGAAATGCAAGGAAAAAGGGGATAACCAAATGCTTTGCATATAATGGTTGGGGAGGATTGCGACTCCCCCTCCCGTTTAATTAATTTCTATTTTGAATTTCAATTGTCACTTTTATTTGTTATATATATATATTTATCCGGACACTTTCGATGCTAGAATGTATTTCGAATTTCTAAATAAATACTTCTCGAAGTGTTTTGTTCGGACTGAACTTTGTGATGTAAAGACCATGCTTCAACGCGCACTTTCCAGTAAAGTTCCGGTGAATCGTGCATTTAGGGGACCACCAAGATATTGAAAAAGTGGGAAAATATATTTGATCACCCTGTACCATAAAAAGCTGGAAATGATTTGTAACTTTCACAAAATAGTTAACTAGCTTTGTTCAATGTGTATAAGCATTTTCGTAAAACAAAAACATATATTCATGAAGCTAAAACGTTTCTTTAAAAAAAAATAATTTTGTTACATGTTTTTTGCTTACAATATCCATAGGTTTCAATAAAATTCCACGAAACTTACAGAACGTTTTCCAACGTCCAATAAAAACATTGCACTTCAATTGAAAATTAAAGCATAGAATATACGATGAGATATAAGCGTTTGAAGAAACTAAGATTTTACTGCGCAGTCGCGAAATATACCAATAGTTTTCTTTCATGATTTTATAGTGAATACTGTAGGGCAACTTCTGTGAAAAAATCCACTGGAATATCGTGAAAATTAACAAAGGTATCGACGATATTGAGATCAGTTTTTCTCTGACTCTCTGAAAGTACCTGGATGATAAGGGGGTTTCTACAAATTGACATTTTACAAATTCATCGGACATCCCTGTTCTGAAAATGAGCAGCAACCCCTGTTCTGAAAATGAACAACCCCTGTTCTGAAAATGAACAAGTCCAACTTTATACAAATAATAATCACCACGTACAGGGGCGTCCGGAGACATTTGATCATTTTTAGCATAACACTGAACTAGTCAATTTTTGTCAATTTGAGAAATAAAACGCAGTTTTTCTTGCTCATGAATTTAATATATATTCTTTCCCCCCAAATTATACACAATATGAAAGCAAAACATTGCTTAGTGAATGGTGATATGAATAACATCTATGGTTCGGAATATATCTTGCTGATATTGAAGCGTTACGAAAAATGCGAAAATTTTGAGCGTTTACATCTCCGAACTTCATATATAAAACTATAAACAATTTTGTCAAAAATATAGTACTATTTACGTACATATAGAAAATTTTTCAATATTTCAGTATTTTGAACATTTTCTTTTCGAAGAAGTAAGAGTTTTAGTCCCAGCAAGTTTTGGCCTCACTTTCCTTATTTTTAACACTTTACAACATAGTTGAAAGTGTTTATGACTTTGTTAACACTTTACAACATAGTTGAAAGTGTTTATGACTTTGTTCATTCTGTCTGACTGTCTGTCTGTCCGTTAGCACGATAACTGCCATAAAAATGGCTTTATCAAAATGAAATTTTAGTATGTTTTTCAAACGGTCTGTAGGACCTATGGGAATATAAACGAATAATATCACCCAATTAGTTTTTTATTGAACCCGGATTGAAAAAATGAAATACATTGAATCCTATGGGATCTAATGTTTCAAACATTTTTTAAGCGAATTTAAATTTCACAAATTGCTTCGAAAATTTTAGAAAATATTCAAAGTAACCCATAAAATATATAAAAAAAATTCAGTAAAATATTTTAGGTAGTTTTTTAAATAAAAATTTCTTAATATAGGGAGAAAAACAAATTCAATTAAATTCTGACTCTCGTTATATCATCCGGAAAGAAAAAAAATGAGATATATTATATAATAAATACCTTTCCAAGCGTTTAATTGTTTTATATATGAGAAAGGTTTTAAACATTTTAAAATAAATATGGTATATAACATTTTTTCAAATTTTTAAATAAAATAAATTATTATAGTAATGTGATCAATTAAACGATTGGAAAAATGATTATAAATGAAATGCTGCTTTTATAAGGAGGCGATTTATATTTCGATGACGTCATTTGAATAAAGTTCATTTGTTTTTCCTGAAGTTTTCAAATATAATAAATTATTGTAGGGTTATGATAATTTTAAAAATATTATCGAGGAATGTATAGCATTTTAGAGATGTTTAAACCAAGCAATTTATATTTCAATGCCGTCATTTGAACGAAGTTCATTTTCTTCGATGAAGTTTTCAAATATAGTAAATTAATGCAGTATTGTGATCAGTTTTAAAATATTACCGAGGAATGTATCGCATTTGAGAGATGTTTGTATAAAATTGCATTGAAATTGGAAAGTGTTTCATAATCAATGGTTTATGCATGATTGATCTTTCTTGTTAAAATATAAAACTATATACGTCTTCTAAACTATAAAATACTAATATAAACAGGAAGCGTCACAAATGTTTACAGTAGAAAATCCAAGTTCTAGATTAATAATTTGTTTTCATAATTATAATTTTCGAGGAATCATCGTATAAGGTTAAGAAGATTGAAAATTTTCCGTTTTTAACACTTTACAACATAGTTGAAAAGTGTTTATGACTTTGTTCATTCTGTCCGTCTGTCTGCCTGTCTGTCTGTCCTTTAGCACGAAAACTGCCTTAAAAATGACTTAATCAAAATGAAATTTTAGTATGTTGTTCAGACGGTCTGTGGGACCTATAGGAATATAAATGAATGATATCACCCAATTAGTTTTGGATTGAAACCGGGTTGGAAAAATGTCTTTAACGCAAAATTATTTAGCCCATGGAGTCTGCAATGTAGCTGATATGAATGAAACAATTATTGATTTTACAGACAAGCAAACGATTTTTCGATGAAATTTTGAGCATAGAGTTAAATTACTTGTACCTCCATGATTTTAAGTTTTAAATAAAGTCAATTATTATAGTATTGTGATGAATGTAATGAATGGGAAAATGTTTATGAATAAAATGCTGCATTTATTTAAAGTGTCAGCCAATTTATATATCGATGAAAAGATCATTTGAAAAAGATCATTTGTTTTTGTCGAAGTTTTCAAATGTAATAAATTATTGTAATATTATGATAATTTTAAAAATATTACCGACGAATATATCGCATTTTAGAGGTGTTTAAACCAGGCAGTTTATATTTCAATGCCGTCATTTAAATGAAGTTCATTTTTTTCGATGAAGCTTCAAGTTTTCAAATACAATAAGTTAATGTAGTATTGTGATAATTTAAAAAATATTACCGAGGATTGTATCGCATTTTACAGATTCTTAAATGAAATCGCATTGAAGTTGGAAAGTGTTTCATAATCAATGCTTTATGCATGATTGATCTTTCTTGTTCAAGTTTGTAATGCTTATATTCCCTAAACTGAAAGTGGTAACTATGAACTATAATAGGTAATCTGTAGTCCTTTGAAAATCCTACGAAAATATATAATTGGATTTTAGAGTTTTCAGTTTCTGAAATGTATTGGTAATAATTTCGATATTTTAATATTTTGAACTATTTTGAAAATGTGGCTCTAATTTCGATATTTTAGTAACTTGAACAATTTTGAAAGGGTGATTCTCATTTCATAATTTAATATTTTGATATGTTTCGAAAGTATCAGAAATTATAAACTAACAACAAAAAAGATGCTACTCATGTAAAATCATTTCGTCTTCATATATTGGAACCCATTGCCGATTTTTTGTTTTTTGTATAATTCAGTGTTTGATTCATATTTGCGATTTTATTTTGTCGATAAGCAATTAATTGAGTCTGTTATGAATTGTTAAAATATATCTTTAAAAATTACGTGAATCTTATAACAGAATTAAACAACCCAATAAAAATAAATATAAGAAACATATATAAACGTTTCTTATGTATATAATTTAAAAAAAATCTGATGTGGGCAGCACATGACTTTCCTAATATGATGAAATGAATTTACTACTTTTATAGTAAAACAAAAATAGATTATTTTCATAGTAGATATTTATATTCTTTAAAAGATATTGAATTTTCGTCAATGAGCCGTCATTTTCATTAATTTAGCGCCATTTTTATCCATTTGACGAATTTTTTGTTAATTTAGCAACATTTAAAAAAGTCGCAACATTCCACTAAATTCGTCGCCAAAATCTCGCCAAACGTTATGGACGGAGAAATAGGTTATTCGTACAGTAGATAAATGACTATTGACGTTCAAATACAAAAGTATTACTCAAAGTATCTTTTTCATGAATGAAAAGAGCTAGATCCACGAGAATGATGTCACCAAATTTATCGCATGGTATTACATATGAAAAGTGAACATGTTTCTCAGTAGGAAATATTTTTATTTTTATTTTATATGCTTTTTTGAAAATTTTTTGAAAAATGTGTAATATCTCGAGAACGGTTCATGTTAGCGTTCTAAAATTTATGTCAATCGTTTTCTAATGAAAAATTACATAAAAAATGCCTATTTGCGTAACTTTATTAGAGGTTTTGATTTTTTGACGATTTTTTCAAAATTGCACTCGAAAATTTAGGGGGGTTCTGAACATTAGATTGAGTATAAAAACAATATACTTCTAGTGTTTACGGATTGCAATATTTGCACCAAATTTTGTTCGAATCGGTCCATTCGTTCGTCAGTTATCGTCTCCTCAGACTCACTGACACACACACACACACACACATACACACTTTCACACACACACACATACACACATACTTCCCTTAAAAATGTTCGATTCGGGGATGCTTGCGATCAGGGATGCTTGATCAGGGATGCGATCAGGGATGCTTGAAACGTGATCTCCCGTCGAAAACTCGAATTCGAATTTTCGACCCCGTCCCAATACTTTCCTTTAAATGTATTGTATATAAGGAAAGTAATACTACCTTACATCATATTGAAAACATCAAATTTTCAAACATCAGCATTGATTACATCATGTTTCCATATGAAAAAAAATTATTTTATGAAACGTTTTTTTTTTATAAACTATACTAAAATAAATGTATACTAAACTGTTCGATTCGTGATCAGGGATGCTTGAAACGTGATCTCCCATCGAAAACTCGAATTCGAATTTTCGACCCCGTCACAATACTTTCCTTTAAATGTATTGTATATAAGGAAAGTAATACTACCTTACATCATATTGAAAAGTTCAAATTTTCAAACATCAGCATTGATTACATCATGTTTCTATATGAAAAAAAAAAATTTTATGAAACGTTTTTTTGATAAACTATACTAAAATAAATGTATACTAAAATAAATGTATACTAAAATGCACAAATTATAAAGGGCATTGAATGGAGCATCTTCTTGTTCACTTAAGCAATCTTGGATGAATGAGGTCACATGCTTTTGTACTTTCTATGGAAAAGCGGGGCCATCATTTTATTTGCTGGGAGTTATACATCACTTACCTAATTAAAAACATTCCTCCTTCGATGCAAGGTACTTTAAACAAGAGGCAGGTCAGAGAGAGGGGGTTGCTCTTCGACCGGGAGAGCAACTTGAAGAGTGACGTCACTTAGAAGTCAAGAATAGGGAACATAGAAATATGCGTATAAAGTTTAGAAAGTTCGCGTTTATAATTCGAAAAGGAAATAAAATCATTCTTAATAAAATTTTAGAAGAATTAAATTAAATGATCGCACTCATACATGCATAGGGCTATCATTCAAATATTATAATACATATATTATTTATAATAAAATCTGAAATATATCTTGAAAAGTGTAGTAAATGTAAAAATTACATTTCAAGTGTTTTAATACAGATGTGAATAAATATCTAATCATTAGATTTAAAATATAGTATCCATTATCTTAAACATCGATAATACTTTCTACATGTAAAATAAATATGTATTTCAAAAATATGTAATTGCATAAAAAATCCCACATATATATATATAAAATATATTGATGACTATGAAATATCATCAATCTTGTAGTTACATAACTATATAGATCATCATATTAAACAGCGTAGTTCGGATCTTGGAAAAAGGGGGAGTTGACGGTCGAATGGATGGTATATGGCAGTAATTTATTTAATTTACCCAACGAAAAGACGATGCATTTTAAAAGCTAATTGAAGATTATGACTCTTGACTAAACCACTGGATATGTCAGTTTTCACAAATATATTTTAAGCATGCAAAATTGGTGTTAATAAATTTTATAGAGTTTTAAATATATAAACTATGTAGAGTTTTAAAATTTTAAAGCAATGGTCACATGGATCATAAATAATAAATCCATATATACCATTTTTATACCATGACACTGCTTTTACACCATTTAGAGGCTTTTCTTTGCTTCTTACTGTCTACTAATTATTGACTTCGAGGCACTTCCCTGGAGACTTCAAATGTGTTTCAGTATTTTTGTAACTTCCAACTGCATAGTGAAGAAAAGTGGTTTTGTCAGAAAAAGTTATACTACAAATGATCAGAACTCGCCGGATGCAAGATCCCCATCTTCGACGGTCCTCAATAAAAAAAAAAACCGACAGTGTATGGGGACTTCTGTACCACCCATAGATTACATTCGTTAGCATCGTCCTACCGTTTGGTGGCTTATTTGTGCTTGAATGGAATTTCATTAGTAAGAAACAGTTGCCCGGTTCATGAATGATTTTTCATGTGCGTCAAGGATTTTGTTTCACCAAAGAGAATTGTTATTTCACAGTGGAGATTTATATAAAATTAAAAAAAAATACTTCTAAACTGAAATTTATAATGAACAAATCCCACTCCAATTTGGAAATTTCCCGAGTGATTACGGACGTTTTTGAGTCAGAGGTGTGTGTGGCATCCTCAGGTCAGAAGTGTGGAGCTTACGTCCCTGGGCCCATGATAAATGTTTGTAGAGGAATCCTATGATAAAATTTTGTAATGGGGGTTCATACTGAAAGGCTTTTAGAGTAATCCCATGATGAAAGTTTGTAAAGGGGGACCATGATAAAAGTTTGTAAAGGGGGGTCATTGATAAAAGTTTATAAAGGGAGCCCATGATAAAAGTTTGTAGACGAGGCACATGATAAAAGTTTGTAAAGGGGGCCTTTGATATAAGTTTGTAGAGAGAGCCCATGATAAAAGTTTTTAAAGGGGGCTCATGATAAATGCTTGTAGAAGAAGCCCATGATAAACGTTTGTAAAGGGATCCAAGTTCAAAATTTGCAAAGTAAGCCCATGATGAAAATTTGTAAAGAGGGATCATGATAAAAGTTTGCAGAGAGAGCCCAGCATAAAAGTTTTAGAGGGTCCCACAATTTTCATGGGCAGTCCTGCTCCTTGAAGGAGTTCTCATATCCTGCAAATGCCACAATTTTTCAGTACGGAGTTAAATAATTAATTTTCAGCTTTCACTAATTAACCATATTTTGGTTATTATTAAGTTAACAAAAATCTCGAATGATATGATATGGAATATAGGAAGGGGTAACGCACATTCGAACACTAAAGAGTTAAGATATATGATGAAAATGAGAATTTTTCCCGAGCATAGTTAAAATTTGCATAGACATAGGTAACATCATGATCGTCATCAATTCATTTTCATATTTCATTTCAAACACTTGATTAAAGTTCAAAAAATAATCAAAAGTCAATATATTTACATCGTTTCAAATAATGGTTTTTAATATGTAAGCATTTCTTTCTGTCTCTTCCAAAACTTCCTCTACCTGGAATATTCGAATTCAGCTTCGACTCCAAAGGAGTAAAGTTCCAACAAAATATAAATCAAAGAACGTCCTTGGGTGCAATCAATTACTTTCTAATCATGTGGTCAACATTCGCCTTACCGAAAAAGAGCATATAATGTCATCCTGGTCATAAAAAGCAAACAAGCAGATTGTTCACACCCTCTGGCTATGTGTGATCCTGCAGTTCAAACTGTTTGCTCTGGAGATTCTCCCAGAAAAGTAATTATGCACTGCACAATGAGAAACTTTCAATACTGCCACAGATACTAATTGGCGTATGATCTTGGGGAGTTTATAATATATATTGGGGAGTTTAGCCTACCTTGGAAGATTATTGGGGGGGGGGGGGTCGAGCCCAATAGACCCATACAAGTCTACGCTACTTCGGTTATTCTGTCTGTCTGACCGTCAGCACGATAACTGCCGTAAGAATGACTTTATCAAAATGAAATTTTAGTATGTTATTGAGATGGTCTGTAGGACATATGTAAATGCAAATGAATAATATCACCCAATTGGTTTTATGTTTAACCCTGGTTGAAAAAATGAAATACATTGAACCCTTTGGAACCTAATTTTTCAAACATTTTTTTAGCGAAGTTAAAATTCACAAATTACTTCGAAATTTCGAGGAAATATTCACGTTATCCCATAAAATTTCTAAAACAAAATTCAGCAACATATGTTCTGTAATTTGTTAAATAAAAATTAATACAATAATTACATACATATAATATGAAGAGATTACGTAATCCATTGCAAAATAAAATATGGCATTCACTTTTTTTCCCAGAATAAAAATCGTGATTTTAAAGATCTTTTAAATATAAAATTAGTGTTGCATCCGTCCTAAAACCGCTTTGTTTTTTATTATATTCTGTGCACCTATATTCTGCGCCAACACAATTACAATATTTTTGAGTTTAAATGATCATCGAACTTTGATTAGCGAAGCCTAATTTTAACGTATGCAGAATATAAAAAAATCAAATCGTAAGATGAGTTGTATAAGAATTGCTGATTTTTAACGCAAAATTATTTAGCTCTGGAGTCTGGAATATAGGTGCTATCAATGAAACATCCATTGATTTTACAAGAGAAGCAGACAATTTTACAGCATTGTATTTCTCGATGTAGTTTTAAGCATGGAGTTAGAAAGTACATTTACCGCCACGGTTTTTAGTTTCCAAGTAAAATAAATTATTGTAATTCTGCGATAATTTAAAAAATATCACAGCTGAATGTATCGCATTTAAAGATGCGATACATTCAGCTGATTGCATTTCAGGTTGAAAGTGTTTTATAATCAATACTTTCTGCATGATTTATTTTTCTTGTTTCTTCTTGATCTCTAGTTTGCTGCTTCTCTAATATTGACAAAGATGATCCAGTGAATCCTCATTTCAGTTTTAATCTACATTCATACATTATTTGCGCTTGAATGTGTCACTCAAGTTTATCTGAAGAAATATTTGTTGTAAAGATTAGTTTACTGAGAAAACTTTCTACTTCAACATAGATAAATTCTATCATCACACGTGTTACTACACATGTTACATTCACATTTCACAATGCACACAACTGATTCCTAATGTGCACATTTCATAATGTCAAACTGAAAATAATTTATTCATGTTCTAGAATCGCTTTTAAAGCGCGGGATATGGTCAAATATTTGATTTAGCATTTATTTATACGTTAATCCCTTTATTTATATTTAACTGTTATAAGATAAGCAAAAAGTTATAGAATTTGACAATATACTCCCATGTTTTATTAGAGTGAAAATATAAGTATTAATATTTTCGTGAGAAAATAACTTATGTTATGTACATTTAGGGATCCCAATTCTATATTGTACTGACGAAGATTGTTGTTGTTTGTGAAAGACATATGGGAAAAAAATTTCTTGGATGAGTTCCAGTCTGTTTTGCCAGAAAGATTTTCATCAATTTAATATGAATTCGTAATGGAATGGGTGAGCAATTGGAATACTTTCTCTGAAATGTGTTTGAATGAATTCAATTTATTTTACATTCCATAAATATATTTGTTTTTGGAAAGAATCCTCATGAGTTCGATATCAAGTCAAATTCTGAAATTTTACTTGTTTATTATTTTCTGTAAAATACACTTCTGTCAAAAGTTAAGCAACAAACTGAAAAAAGCGGATAAAAAGAAAAGTATGTATTCGAGTTCATTGAAACTTTCACAGATCATGATGTATAGCAAAATATACTAGAGTAGGGGAAATGCCCAATAATTATCAATAAGTAATTAAACAATAGAGATATACAAAAACATAGTATTTTATGCGCTAAAAACAGATCATTGGAGCAAATCTATCAACACGGAATGTGATGATCTATGCTGGAAATACATGCCCGACAGCGTCAATTTATGCTAAGAATAAGATCATCCATGGCGGTTTGGGTGTGTGCCCGTTCACAGAGCAGACATGTCTCTAGCTCGTGAAAGTTTTGGAGAGGGTCACGGAGAGAACTTAAAATACTCCAATCATGTTAAATACGTGCTCGATGGGATTCATTTTGGGTGATCTCGATGGGTAGTTTATAAAGCAGTGCTTCTTCTTCTAAGTAATAGTCGACCATGCGATCCATGTGAACTCTCGATTTATTGTCCATAAAAATGACATCAGAACCTATGGCCACAAGAAATGGAGGAATATATTAATCAAGGACATATTATCTTTATACGGCACTGTAGTCACAGTACCGCAAACGAAGATGTAGAGATTAGTCTGGGCGTCGACAGCAATCCCTGCACAAACCATCAAACGACCACCTTTGTATGCGTGCCTTTCGCAGATGTTACTCGCGTAATAGCGAGTTTCAGGCGTTCTCCAGACCAATAACTGCCGGGAATCACTCTGTACGCGGGTCACTCTGACGCGGGTACGCGGGTCACTCTTAAACGGGTACGCGGGTCACTCTTAAACGGGTCCCTCTGTGCGAGGACGTCAGTTGGACACAAACCACTAGTCATCTTACATGCAGCTTACCTGTATAAACAGTTTGTCGAGATACCGATCTACCTGCCGACGCTAGAAACGAGCTGATGTGCAGTAATTGATAAGTGGCATCATGCTTGTAGACACAAATCACGGTCCTTCTAAAAGGTTGTGATCCTTGGACGCTCACTTACACGACACTTTTCCTTCACTTTGACACCGGTTCAACATGACGGAACGATTGACATTAAGGGCTCGGGCTAATTTCGACTGTCCCTGACTCTCTTGGAGCCCTATTACTTCCCATCGCCTGGAGTCAGTCATATGATCATCAACTCATTTGTCAAAATTTGGCTGTTTCAATTTTCATTTTGGAATCCGTAACGCGGATATTCAAGCTCTGTACAAAATAGGGCGTTTCTATATATAGTACGTTTCCTTGTTAAAAGACGTTGGTACCCAAAATGTTTCCTGCGGGTTCCTTCCCAAGTGCGTGCGGCAGTCATGTATGCACATTTTGTGGCTACACATTGTTTCTTACACCGAATATGCTAATTTCTCCATTTGTTGCTTAACTTTTGAACACGAGTGTATTCCGTACAAAGAGCGAATATAATACTGCTAGTCTAGCATAAAAGTAAATGTTTCATCAAACTTTGAATAACATTTTTGTAGCAATAAAGTATAAAATAACACATCTTAACATGTCATATAATTTGAAGAAATAATGACACCCCCATGAGATTTTAAATATTCCACTACAAACAACGATTTCAAGATGGTAAGTGTGATATAAACCGGACAAGCACTCAATCATAATCAGGAGGATTGACTCAGTTTAATGATCACACATAATATACTGATTGCTAATCTCAATCGATAGGCACACTATCTTTAATATATATATATATACACTGTGAAACATTTCCTTGAGAATTCATTACTTATGAAGGAAAGTTCGAAACTATCATAGTCGTTCTCCTTAAGAGTGAGCGTCAGTAAATTTTCTGCCCTATCCGCGCTTTGTTAACTTTCGCGGCACACATATTTCACCGAAATTCTGCTCAAACAGTTGCGAAATAGTTTCTTATAGATAAAATGCTATGCTTAGATTATATTAAAACTACATTTATTACCCAATAAAGCATAGAATATATGTTTTATTTTATTTTAAACTATTTTTGGTGCTGCCATCTGTTGTCGTAATTTAATTCATACCAACTATTTTTAATTTTTAATGAACATTTTTAAATGTCTATTCCTTCTAATACGCTATTAAATGCAACAACAGGTCATATATAATGCCATAATCACGGAAACGTAATTGAACTTGGACTTGAAGACAAAGGAACTTGAAGACAAAACTGCAGTCCTCAGTGATGTACATTCAGATCCCTTATCAAATTTATAGAATGATAAATTACCTTTCCGTGATTGTGGTATTATTATATATGATCTGTTGTTGTATTTAACACTGTATTAGAAGGAATAGATGTTTAAAAATGTTCATTAAATAATAAAAATAATCGGTATGAATTAAATTACGACAACAGATGGCAGCACCAAAAATATTTTGGATCAAAATAAAAAATATATTCTATGTTTTTTGGGGCATTAAATTTAGTTTTAATATAATCTAAGCATTGCATTTTATCTTTCAGAAAATATTTCGCAACTGTTTGAACAGAATTTCGGCGAAATATGTGTGCCGCGAAAGTTAACAAAGCGCGGATAGGGCAGAAAATTTACTGACGCTCACCCTTAATGGAACACAATGATTTCCGTGAAAAGAAAATGATCAATATAATATTTTCTAAAGTCGCATAAGAAACTATTTTATCTATAGAAGACGACAGTGACCAAGGTCGATATGTGACCAAACGATTCTCTCAACAGCCTTCAGATATATAGGAACTGGATTTAATTTTCAGATAAGGGTTAAAAGCTCTATGTGTGAATAACTGTTTAAAGTTTACTTTTGGCTTTACTGTCCTTTGAAAGCAGACCTGCTTCACAAAATCGTTACAGACCAAGATAAAACTATGCAGTTGTATCCCAGCGTTGTAAAAATTGATGGAAGAAAATTTTCTTTTTCCATTATTAATGTGCATGAGGGAAAATTTCTGTTTTATACTGGACAACTGAATTTCTAGTCCTCACCAGAGAGATCGGTGCATATATTTTGCTCTGTACATTATCAGCGTCGGCTTGGCTCGATAGGGACGTGGTAGTTTCCCGCTGGAGACCCAGGCGTCCCAGGGCACAATTATAGACGCATCCCATGATACACTTGTAAATGCCTTGGTTAAAGGTGCGGTAGAGATCATGTGCCTTCTGACATTATATAATCAAATAAAAATAAAACGCTACAAAATTCCAGACTGTTTTTTGTTTCCCTTGTCAGACCTGCATCTCTTGGTGACCTACTTCTGGCTTCACTTGTGCACATACTATGTTTTGCTATAATGTAGTACAAACAGATCGAAGAGTATGAAATTGTCATAAATCATTTGGGGATATTACTTCATTCAAAATATACAAAGAAAAAATATTTATTCATAATTTTCCCCTGGTTTTTAAAGTACTAAACAGCATATACAGTAGCATAACATTGAATGCACTAATCTGTGTCAGCTTTCTTTTTATTTATTTGTATTAAAAAAAGCTCGATGTTAGTCTATGAAATATGATAACTTTGTGTTCATTTTATATTTTACTAGCGGCATACACGTTCTTCGTACGGAATATATAATGTAAAACAAATTAAAATTAGCAATCATATGCAAATTCCTATAATATTCTAAATGACATTGTTATTCAAATAATTCTACTAAAGTACTTAAATATACGCTCCTAAAAATAAATTTAAGAATCTCTGTTCTTACTATAAAAAATTATCTTCTGAGGAGGATCTGGCGAATAAAATATCTTGGTTCCGCTTGTAAACAAATTCACAAAAAATATGAAATTAAATCACTATAATCCAAAATAAAAGTTGTATGGGAAGATATACCCGTACTGCTTATATTCTGGAATATTAGAAGACATATCTTCTACTTGTGTATCAGTAGAAGATTACCTGTCTACAATATATGAATTTCAAATATATTTGTCAAAACATAGCAGATCACATAATAAATTGAAAATGTCAATAATCCCCTAATCTTTAAACTCAAAGGCCGTAATCGGTGCCAATATATGCCAAAATGAATGTGTTAAAATTGTATGGGAAGATATATATCCCTACTAATTACATTCTCGTAGATTGGAAAATACAGTCGTGTATTTAGTAGAAGATTAAACGTACTACATAGCTGTTCTTAGGACAGAATATATAATACAAAGAAGCAAAAAATTCGCAATCATGTGCAAACTCCTATACTATTCAAAATGGCATTGTTATTCAAAACATTCTATTAAAATATTTGTATTAATGCTCCTAAAAGGAAGTTTAAGAATTTCTGTTCTCGCTATAAAAAAAATATCTTCACAGCCAGATCTCGAAAATAAAACAGCCTGGTCCGTTTGGTAAACAAATTTGGAAAAAATATGAAATTAAATCCATATGTGCCAAATTGAAAACTTTAAAATGATATCGAAAGATATACCCATATACTCCTTAATAACAGACGATATACCCGTGTATTAGTAAAAAACTAGCCGAATACCCGTTGAAAATCAACGGTCTCGAAATAAGCAACCCCTGAATAATGTAAATTTTTTAATAATTCGCGTTTCACATTTATTCGTCAAATCGAATATTTTGGTGTGCAGAAGAAAATATTGGGAAACTAAATTTCCGCATTTCTTCCTATCGAATTATTTACCCGTACACCACATTAAAGTCTATCTCATCTCGAGGCACCCCTATATTAGGATTTCTCTTTTGGAACTTTTTTCTCTGAAGCACACCCATAAATGAACATTTTCGAAAAACTCTCTTTGTCTTGGGTTATTTATCAGATGATTGGCCCTTATACCGAATATCAAGCCTCTATCATATTTAAAAAGAAGCTTGCCTCATTTATTCGAAAAATCGAACATATTAGTGTGCGGCACCCCTTAAGGTAGCAAATATTGGAAATCTGAAATTTCACGATTTCTTCCTTTCAAACTATCTACCCATACACCAAATTTGAAGCATCTATCTTATCGAAAAGCATGTTTTTTCTATCACTTCACCTTTCGAACCTTTTTCTGTGTAGCACCCTGTTAATGAACATTTTTGTCAAACTGTATTCATGTTTGGTTTTTTTGTGAAATGGTTAGCCCATATACTAAATTTCAAGCTTCTATCACATTGTAAAGGAGACGTTTTTCATTTGTTCGGCAAATCGAACATTCTAGTGATCGGCACCCCCTACAATAGCAAACGTTGGAAGACTGAAATTGCGCACTTTCTTCCGTTCCAACTTTTTACCCGTACACCAAATTTGAAGTCTCTATCCCATCGTGAAGCATGCTTTTCTAGCATTTCATCTTTCGAATGCTTTTATTTGGAGTACTCACCCCCTTAACTATACATTTTTTAAAAACTCTATTCTTTTTGTGATTTCTATGCAATGATTCGCCCATATACCAAATATAAAGCCTCTATCACGTTTTTAAAGGAGCGTTGCTCCTTTATTCCGAAAATCGAACATTTTGGTGTGCGGCACCCCCTCAAGTAGAAAATATTGGTAAACTGAAATTGTACACTTTCTTCCTTTCAAACTATCTACCCTTACACTAAATTTGTTATCTCTATCTCATTCCAAAGCATGTTTTTTTTATCAATTGACTTTTCGAACGTTTTAGTCTGGATCACCCCCTTAAACGAACATTTTTGAAAAACTGTATTCGTCTTGGGTATTTTCGTCAAATTATTAGCCCATATACTAAATTTTAAGCCTCTATCAAATTTTAAAGGCGCCTTTTCTCATTTATTCGGTAAATCGAATGTTTTGGAGTGCGACACCCCCTTAAGTAGAAAATATTGGAAATCTGAAATTGCACATTTTCACCCGTTCGAACGGTTTACCCATACGCCGAATTTGAAGTCTCTATCTCATCGCACAGCATGCTTTCCTATCATTTCACTTTTCGAACTTTTTGGTCTGCGGCACCCCCTTAAGTAGAAAATATTGGAAATCTGATATTGCACACTTTCTTCCTTTCGAATAATTTACCTATACACCAAATTTGAAGTCTCTATCTTATCGCAAAGTATGCTTTCCCATCTTTTCACTTTTCGAACGTTTTGGTGTGGGGCACCCCCTCTATAGAACGTTTTCAGAAAATTCGATTTTTCCAGGGGGTTTTATCGAACGACCAAGCCGTGTACCAAATTGCAAGTCTCTATATATTCGGGAAGTGCCTGAAAAAGCCGTGACAGACAGACGGACAGACAGACAGACAGACAGACGGACACTTGGCAATTAGTATATAAGATTACCTGTACTACAATATATGAATTTCAAAAATCATTGCCAAAATACAACATATGGCAAGATAACGTAAAAATATAAATTACCTTTAAACTTGAAGGTCGAAATTATTCCAATATATGTCAAAAGGAAAGCGCTAAAATTGTATGAGAAGGTTCAACCGTTCTACTTACATTCTAGAAGAAATACCCGTACACAAATAGAAGAATACCCATCCTACAATATATGAGTTTCAACCTTTTTTGCCAAAATGAAACACATGACATAATAAATTGAAAATATCAATAATTTCGAAGTAATCTTTAAACCTGAAGGCTCTAATTGGTATGTCAAAAATGCAATTTCGATAAAATTTATTTTATATACATTTCTTTTTTTTTTAAATAGGAAAATATTTAATAAAAATAATCTGCCTCATGAATTGGATTTAAACCCATTTCTGAACGACATCATATCATTTTTTAACACTTTACAACAAAGTTGAAAAGTGTTTATGACTTTGTTCATTCTGTCCGTCCGTCTGTCTGTCTGTCTGTCTGCCTTTTAGCACGAAAACTGCCGTAAAAATGACTTAATCAAAATGAAATTTTAGTATGTTGTTCAGACGGTCGGTGGGACCTATGGGAATATAAATGAATAATATCACCCAATTAGTTTTGGATTGAAACAGGGTTGAAAAAATGAAATGCATTCAAACCTATGGGACATAATTTTTCAAACATTTTTAAACAAATTTAAAATTCACAAATTGCTTCGAAAGTTTTAGAAAATATTCACATTATCCCATAAAATATATAAAAAAAATTTCAGCAAAATATATTCAGTACTTTTTTAAATAAAAATTAAAATACTAATTACACATATGAAGCGATCACGTGACCATTATATGAAGCGATCACTTGACCCACATCAAAATAAAATATGACATCCATCTTGTGTCAAAATTGTGATTTTTAAAGTTCTTTTTAATTCATATTTAGTGTTATATCTGTCTTAAAACCGCTTTATTTTTGCTTAAATTCTGCGCATCTATATACTGAAACAACGCTATTACAATATATTTGGGTTTAAATGATCATCAAAATTTGATTATTTCTACAACGAAGCCTATTTTTCACTTATCGAAAACGTAAACAGCAAAATATGTAGAATGAATTGTATAAGAATTGCTGCATTTCTTTAACGCAAAATTATTTAGCTCATGGAATTTACATAGCTGATATGAAAGAAATATTCATTGATTTTACAGAGAGAAGGACGATTTTTTTCGATGAAGTTTTAAGCATAGAGTTTTATTACTTGTTCCTCCATGGTCTTAAGTTTTTAAATAAAATAAATTATTATAGTATCGTGATGAATGAAATGAATGGGGAAAAGTTAATGAATGAAATGCTGCTTTTATAGAGAGAGTGAGGCTTGTTATAGTTCGATGGCGTCATTTAAATAAATTTCAAATGTTTTAGATGAAATTTTTAAATATAATAAATTATTGTTGTATTATGATAATTTTAAAAACATGACCGATGAATGTATCACATTTTAGAGATGTTTAAACCCGGCAATTTATGTTTCAATGCCGTCATTTGAATGAAGTTCATTTTTTTCGATGAAGTTTTAAGTTTTCAAATATAATAAATTAATGTAGTATTGTTATAATTTTTAAAATGTTACCGACAAATGTATCGCATTTTAGAGATGTTTATATAAAATTGCATTGAAGTTGGAAAGTATTTCATGATCAATGCTTTATGCATGTTTGATCTTTCTTGCCTTTAAATAAATTTACAGGAAAAAATATCGACTGCTGAATGCTATATCTATTGATTATCTTAATTAATTTCTATACAATCCTTGATTATAGAAACTCGAAATAATGGACTAAATTTCCTGTGGTGCTATTCAAAGCCTTCCCACCTAATGTCATCGATATTGGGTCAGCCGTTCTCTCAGGATAATGAGGCAAACAGACAGACAGACAGACAGACGGACGGACAGACAGATTTCCAATTTTATTTATAATGATTAGCAGTATATCCGTCCTTCTTACGGAAAAAATAATGAAGAGAAACTTAACATTCACAATTATGTGTAAATTCCTATAGTATTCTAAATGACTTTGTTATTCAATATATTCCATTAAAATACTTAATTAAATTCTTCTAAAAAATATCTAAGAATCTCTAGGCTCGATACACAAAATTACCTTCACATGCAGATCTGAAGAATAAAGCATCCTGGTCCAGTTTGTAAACAAATTCAGTAAAATATATTTTTTAATTCTCAGAACAACAGATTATCACGAAAATCGTACTTAATTGCGCAAAATAATGAACTTTCATCAATTCGATGTCAGTTTGATAAATTTAGAATCATTTTATCTATTTTGCGACATTTTTGTCAATTTGGCGAAATATAAAAAAACGTCAAATTTAACGCCAGTCACTCTTGGCGACAAATTGACGAAACATCATCACAATACTGTCCCTCCCCTAACAAAACACGATTAATTTCATTTATATATCGCAATTTTATCAGTTTCAAGATATATTTATGGATTTACAAACATTTTAATCAATTTGGTGACATTTTAAATATTTACTAAATGTATTACTAAGTAGGACGGTTGGACTGACAGACAAATGCTACCGAAAAATCATTTCAGTGTGCTCTTCTAAGAAAACAAAATTGATTTCATTGATTTAGTACCATTTTTATCAATTTGGCGACTTGTCAGTGAATTTGGCAACGTTTAAGAAAAGTTGCCAAGTTAGCAATATACCGCCAAATTCGTAGATCTGAAGAATAAAACATCCTGAACCCGTTTGTATATACTAAATTAAAACACTAAAATTGTGCTAGAAGATATACCCTTCTACTCTTATTCTGTTTCAACAATCGGCTAAATGAGTTTATTGGCAAATCACAATATATGAGTTTATTGGTTAAACCCAATATATGAATTTATTGGCTAAACACAATATATGAGCTTATTGGCTAAACACAATATATAAGTTTAAGAACTCTTTGACAAAATAAATGAAAATTATGTATGCCTTCCTCAATTAATATAACTAAAAGAAAAATCAAACCGTTTATTTATAAAATATATTTTTATATCCATTTATTTATTATTCAAATCGAAAAAATAATAATAAAAAATAACAAACACATTTGATTTAAATGAGTTCTTGAGCAACATGATATAAGAAATAATCTTCCTCGTTAAATGCTGATAATTAAATAACAATTTTGATTTCTTAATATTTTCCGTTGTTGAATAAGATAAGTCTGTGAAATATAAACTATGGTGATAGACTTTCCATTTAAATTCATGTTTCAAACATGCGATTTTCAAAAGTGACTAATTAGCAGAATAAACTCCCACCAAACTCAGATAGAGTTTTAATTCACTTTCCCGTTTTAAAAACAGAGATTTTCAACATATTTTGTTTGAAGAAACCAGGGAGTTAGACAGTAAAACTACTATGAAAAAATTTCCTTTTTCATTACTATCTGTACAGTCTCTAGTCTTAGAAACTCAAAATATGGAAAAATTTTAAGTGAGGCTATTTCAAGACTACCCACAAATTTCATTAAATTCGGTTCAGCCGTTCTCCCGTGATGATGAGACAGACAAACAGACGGACAGATTTTCAATTTTATGTATATAGACTATAAAGTAATTATATATATGTAACGAAATGCACAAATAAACTAGCCGAATACCCGTTGAAAATCAAAGTTCTCAAAATAAGTAAACTCCGAAGTTTATAATGTTTAAGTAATTCGATGTTACCAATGTGTCTTATCGAACTGCTAATCTATACACCAAAATTTCAAGCCTCTATCACAATTGTTTTCCTAATTTATACGCTTCATCGAATATTTCGATATGCGCCACCCCAAAAATTTTGCAACACACTTATTTTCTGCTTTTTTATCATCATAGGGCACATAGGTTATAAAAAATGTTCTATCTTACTACTGGGAACTGTTTTCAGACAGTATATATTGCACACATTTTTGTAGTGGATCAACCTCCCAATCCTTCAAATTTTAATTTTAGAGTAATTTGTTTTTACCAGCGAGTTTTGAAATGTGATCATCCGTACGCCAAACTTTAAATATATCACAATAAAAAGTTGGCGCTTTTCCTTTATTTGGAAAATTGAACATATTGGTGTATTGTTCCCCTAAAGTAGCAAATACTAGAAAGTGAAATTATACACCTCTTCTTAAACGAATGATGTACCTTTACAAAAAGTTTCCAGTCTAAATCGCATCTCAAAGTTTGTTTGTATATCGTTTCGCATTTCGAATGTTTTGGTCCACTACAGTAGAATATAAAGGAAAACTTAAATTCTGCACTTTTCCCTTTCAAATTTTCTACCCCACACCATTTTTAAAGTATCTATCTCAGTGTGAAGTATATTTTTACATCATTTCGCATTTCAAATTATCTGCCCTACACCGAATTTAAAGCCTCTATCTCATTGTGAAGTATATTTTTACATCAATTCGCATTTCACATTATCTATCCTACACCAAATTTAAAGTCTCTATCTCATTGTGAAGTATATTTTTACATCATTTCGCATTTCAAATTACCTACCCTATATCAAATTCAAAGTCTCTATCTTATTGTGAAGTATATTTTCACATCATTTCGCATTTCAAATTATCTACCCGACACCAAATTTAAAGTCTCTGTCTTATTGTGAAGTATATTTTTATATCCTTTCGCATTTTAAATGTTTCTGAGCGGAGAACCAACCTACCTTAAATGAACATTTTTGAAAAACCTATTTTTCTTTGGAGGTGATATCAAACAATTGACTTGTGTACCAAATTGTAAGACTCTATTTACTCGAAAAGTTCCTGAAAAAAGAGCGAAAGAAGGACAAAAACTTTGAAATTAGTATATATAGATACTTGTACAATTACAGTTGCAATAACAGGCGAATCAAAATTAATTTAAATACAAATACGTTTAACTAATATATTATAGTCAGTTCGAGTATTTTCCCTTAAAAAATCTGCTTTATATCATAAGGATTATCTAACAGAAAGTGAACACAAATCACCCTATTGAATATTATACGATATAAATGCTGTTTACTAAGATAAATACTAAGAAAAAATGTTCAAGAAGAAAACATATATATTTTCTGTGCTTTCTGGCGGAAATATTACCCACAATTTACAATTAATAAAAACGAAAATGCAAGCAAATATTTCAAACTAGCCGCCTTTGGCGACCAGCCTGTTCGCAACCCTTGAAAATGCTGATCGTGGCAAATTCCAACCGTGGCAAACTCGTTGGCGCGACCTACCAGAAAGGTGTAAGGTAACGGGTTGGACGGCCAGGATGTGCCACCCAATTTAGACCGGAACCCAGTGGGGGAGGCATCCACAGGGAACGTACCCTCCTTCCCCTACCACCAACCTCTCGGAAAAACATACGGACTCATATGTTTAACGTGATCGTACTCCGTGTCAGTGGCGGAAATCGAACCCGGGCCTACCGCGTGCAATTCCCGCGCGCTAACCACTGGGCTACTTCGCCCTCCGCGACAATCTCCATAACTTTCTTTTTATTCACCCAATTTAGACCGTACCCTCCTTCCCCTACCACCAACCTCTCGGAAGGACTCACGAACCCACATGTTTAACGTGATCGTACTCTGCGTGAAAGTGGCGTAAGTTTTGGCAGTGGCGGGAATCGAACCCGGGCCTACTGAGTGCAATTCACACGCGCTAACCACTGGGCTGCCGCGCCCTCCGCGACAATCTCCATAACTTTCTATATATTCACCCAATTTAGACGGGAACCCAGTGGGGGAGGCATCCACAGGGGCCGTATCCTCCTTCTCCTACCACCAACCTCTCAGAAGGACTTACGGACCCACATATTTAACGTGATCGTATTCCACGTAAACACGGCGGCTGTTTTGGCAGTGGCGGGATACGAACCCGGGCCTACCGCTAACTTCCCGCGCGCTAATTTGCAATTTAAAATGATCATATGCTTAATTCCATCATCCTCATTCCATTGTTTCATTGTTCCATCATTTAAAATATCCATAAAATTAAAATATCCATTTAAAATATCCAAAAGTTAAAATATACATTTAAAAAATCCATATCGTTCCATCATTTAAAATATAAATATAATAATTTATATGGAGTAAAGGAGCTCTATTCAGAACCGTGACGTCACCTCCACCTTGACGTCCCCACCCACCACCTTCCCTCCTTCTGCGGGGGAGAAGCGGCACGCCGAGCAGATCGCCGGGAAATTGAAATTCGGAAACTTTTAAAATCCCGATCCTGTGAGCAATACGGAATATTTCCTGACCAGATTGGTCTTGTAAGAATGCCAGATGTTTGACCTTTCTAAAAATGTAAATTATTAGTCGAAATTATGAGTACTTTTTACTATGCGAGAATTTAAAAACCAAAAATACTTTTCTTGAGCAAAAAGTGACTTTTGTTTTAAAATCTTTAAAAAATATTAGAAATCGAAATTCAGATTTGAAATTGATATATTTTTACTCGCAATTGTCAGCTCTTTCCGATGGTGTGATTTGTTTTTTCCTACGATGTCCGGATCGTGGAAAAAAAAGGGCAAAAATGGCAAAAAACGGTCGAAATCGCATAAAACATTAAATAACAAAAAAAATAATTAAAATTTTAAGAATCGGTTTTCACGTGTCCCCTTCCCTCCCCCCCGTGTCTCCGACTGCCAAATTTCGTAGCTCTCCGACGCGCGGTCGCGAAACGTATAGTGTATAAGACACACAGACACACAGACATTGCCTTTTATTATATAGATAGATTATTTTTGTAATATGTTGTTGGAAGCTATTACAAAACGTAACATTACATATGTCAGTTTTCTGAGATTTTCCATCATAGATTTCGAATCGAATTTTTCGCCAGATTATTTTTCTGCCAGGTTTTATATTTTTCCTCAAATTGCACATAAATGTTGAATAAGAAAGCATTTGAAGAAGGGCAAAATATTCAACAGTCAGTTAATATTTTAAATCGCATCTGCGATCCAGTAACATGATAGAAAAATCAATAGTGCGACTCGTAATGTAATTTTTTGTCGAAATGGTAATTATTACTTTATAAATATTGCATTTAATATTTTAAAACTTATTATAAATATTCTAAGCAATTCATTTTTTGTTTGAATCAATACTATGAGTGTACAAATCGCAAAAATTGAAACTGAATGTATAATTTGATATGTTTGAAATGTATTGATTTATGCAGTCAAAGAAAACCTTATTAACGAGATATATTAACTAGAATATTATTAACTAGATTATTAACAAATATTATTAACTAGAACTAATCACCCGGCAGTATGAGGGTTCTAAATAAGTGTCTGATACGTAAATAATACAAACACAGGCAACATCGTACTCAATTTCCAAATGGACAGTTTTGAACTACAATCATTCTCACAATAGAAATATAATCTCCAATTCATAAAATGAGAATACAAATTGTTGATATATGCAGAAAATAACGTAACACTTATATTTCCAATACTCCACTGTGACAGCTTATAGAAACAAGAAAGGTACTAAATGGCTCTCACTTATGATCACACATCAGGATTCAGAACAAACCTTTGTAAAGCAAAAATAAATAAATTAATAAATACATGATTTAGAACATATCTCCAGAAGTTCTCGTCAAATGCCAAGAACCTACCCATTATGAGCAACCGTGCATCTCTACAGAGTGTATCATATTGAATGGGACAAAAAGAAAGAGAGAGAATATTTGTGAAAGCTGTAATTACTTTATTTTGATAAATCAAATTTACAGTGAAACTATAGTTATCCAAGTTTATGAGGCACATTGAGTTCCGAACTCGCACGACGCGTTGATTTTGTGGGCCTTCGTAAAAACGTTTCACGAATTTTTTCAACCACTTCGGTTTTGGTTCCTGGTCGTCCTGGACTGGTTTTCTTACACAAGTAGCCCATGTCCTCAAACTGCTTCATCCACCGTTCGATGTTGTGATGATGCGGTGGTTCTTTACCAAATTTTGTGCGAAAATGTCTTTGAACGACGATAAACGATGATGTTTTGGCGTATTCCAAAACACAGTACGCTTTCTTCTGCATATATGGCACCATTTTGATTAACAGTGCCTCTAGCGGCGATTTCGTATCCGGAAGATTTTTCGCTGTTGCCAGATAAAACTTCTATAATTGTAGTTTCAGAATTAATTTGTTTCGGTTGAATAAATCAATTACAGAATTTGTACTGTGCTATTTTTTTTATCCCATTCAATATGATACACCCTGTATTTTAAAAAATAAATCTGGTCCAGAAGGAGGGGAAACAGAAGTGCCTGCGTTAAAGTGCAGCGTGTCGCTATTGAAGAAGACGGTCCATTGCGAGGATTGAAAGCAAATTGGAAAAATTAAAATTACTTGTGAAATTAAATTCTTTTTCCTTAGAATTCGCATACACATGGGGATGCTTTAACCAAATTATAGAATTGTGTTGATCTTAGTTTTTCAGATGCGGCGATATAAATATCAGACCACGTAAGAAATGTAAGTCCCGATGTATGTTTTAAAATAAATAAATAAGAAATAATTATCACAAGGATGCGGTTAGAACGTTCTCCGATCTTTCCGATGATGTCAAGATGGAAAGTAAGTGATAATGTTGTGGGTCACTACTGAATCGATTTGTAGAAATATTGGCCTAAATCATAGTGAAACATAAAATACCTAAAAGACTAACTCGAAATTTTTAAATCTGATGTGGGCAGCACATGACTTTCCCTACAGCCTCATATTCACGTTCACATTATGTCTTCAACAATTCATTATATTGGGTTTAATTGCACAAAATAACGCCCACAATTATTTAAAATGACACTGAATTGTCAAGTTTAATTCAATTTTCGTTCTCAGTTGCAAAGTGGACTTTTTTTCAACGGTGGAGCAGCGTAAATGCGAAAAAAATAAAATATCTGGAGAACGGCTAGCCCTAGCGTAATGAGGATGATCTTATTATTTTCATTGTTAAACATTATGTATAAAACAAGCATTTAATGGATATATTTGAGCATGCGTAATATTTTATTTTAGATTGGGACGATTTTTGCGGGCCCTTTCGCAAAAAACAAAGGCAGGTTAATTTTTCCGAATTGTACCAAAATCTATTCAGCAGCAGGGTGATCTACAAGTGACTTATCTACCAAACTTTGTGAAATTTGATCTATTAGTTTTTCAGCTAAAATGGATACAGGCAATTTTTGCGGGCCATTTCGCAAGAAAGAGGGGTTGTTTTTTTCAGAATCGTAGCAAAAACTAATCAGCACCGGGGTCATACACAAGTGACTTACCTACCAAATTTTATGAAATTCGGTCCATTAGTGTCTGAGTTAGAATGGATATATGCATTGCACAGACAGACACAGACACACAGACAGACACAGACAGACAGACAGACACAGACACACAGACAGACAGACACAGACACACAGACAGACACAGACACACAGACAGACACAGACACACAGACAGACACAGACACACAGACAGACAGAAACAGACAGACAGACACACACAGTAACGTCACGCTAGTTAGTTGGTTAGTTAGTTTTTTCGTATTCTAGAGGTTCCAAAACGTGTAGATCAGTCTGAAACTCGAATTGCGATTTTCGGCATAACTTTCCCTATACATTACCATGTATTGCTGGAAAAGTAAAAAATATGATGTGGGCAGCACATGACTTTCCCTGCAGACTCAAATTCATATTTTATTTTTTTTCTTTAATAATTCATTAGATTGAGTTTAATTGCACCAAATAACACAAAATTTGCATTTTTAATTCAATTTTTGTTTTTATTTGGTAATTGGACATTTTTCCGAAATCGGCGTAACAAAAATGCAAGAACTCTCAAATAACTTGAGTCCTAAAGTATAATGGAATGTGTTATATTATTTTCTTCGTCAAAAATTGCATATAAAATAAGAATTTAATTGATACATTTAAGCATACGTAATTTTCTTTTTATTAGATATGGCGATTTTTGCGGGCCATTTCGTAAAAAAAGGCAGGTTGTTTTTTTCCGAATAGTACTAAAATCTAATCAGCACCAGAGTATCCTACAAGCAATATATCTACCAGTGTATATGTATACACACAGCTTATAGATCATTCAATAATACTGCAGAGTGAAAACTCAAAAAGCCTACACTCTACTAATATGTTTTTCTTTTATGTCTTTTATTTTCTTTTGTACATACTATTATAGAAAACCTTTTTTCATTTCTGTTTAACATTTTTCATGTATACAATATCCAATTAAATGTTTTTATTATTATTATTATTATTTTTTTTTGCTAAACTGTATAAGAATAAAGTTTAATTATGCCACGTGTACATCTCAAACTAACCCCACAATTTAAGCTGAATAAATTGAATTAAATGTCAAGAAAGGTCTTAGTCCGATAGCACTCAATCGGGTACTGCTCTAAAAAGATTCGCGCGCTGTCCAGTCGGTCTCACTGTAAATATATAAATACATTTCGATTATAAAGCACCTGATGGAATTCATGATGACTCCAAATATAGCGAAAAAAATAGATTGTTTCAATCAAGCACTGGACAAAGCCAGATCATCTTTAGAAGGACAATTTCATCAGATTAAGAATTACTTAGATCATTTTGAATTTGGGGGGAATTTTCAAAAGATTGCAGAGTCCACTTCGACGATAAGAGCTTACAATTTCATCCCAGTAGCTCAAAGATAGAGCGTCGGCTGGTCAGTCCGGAGATCCAGGGTTCAATTCCCGGTTTGGGGCAGCAAGGTTCTTCACATTGCCGTTCGAACAAATTAACCCTCTAGGTTAGTGCACAGATTTCGGAGGTCTAAAGTCCCCAGGCCATGAGACTCAGAAGGTGGGTTTGGAATAGCTAGCTGCACGGCCCGGAAAGGATACCTCCTGCACTCAGGGCGCACCCAAGATCTACCATCCCGCCAAACGAACATTTATTTAGGTCTAAAAAGATAACAATTGATAAAAAATATTGTGGTTAAACAGACAGAGAGAAAGTTTTACATTCTATTTAAACTTGACAAGTGCGTCCATTTTAAAAAATAGGAAAAGAGTTATTGCAAATATATATAAATATTTTCTTTGAAATTTTGTTTTATTTTCTTTAGAAATAATTTATTTTCTTTAGAAATAATTGATTTTCTTTTAAAATATTTTAAAAGAAAATAATAAAATTTTGAAAATATATATAATGGAAATATATGAAAAGGAAACATAATTTAGGCACATGAGAAACAGAAACAGATATTTAGAATAAAATTTAGAAAAGAAAAATTAGAAAAAATACAAATAAAAAGGGTCAAAATAAATAGAAATTTCCAAGAAAAAAATTGAGGGAACACAATAAGTTCATATAAGTTAATAAGAATGAAATAAAGGAATTCATTAATCAAAATTAATTGAGAGCAGAATCTACTCATAAGCTTAGGTCACTTTATTTGACATTTCCATGGCAACAAGAATACAGTTTTTAATTTTATCTACTGAAGTGGGATTTGAACAAACTTTGCAGAACCAAATTGGGTTATTAGAGGGGTGAAGGTTTGCAGAGATGAAATTTTTAGAAAAAGGACAATGGAATTATTTAGATCATTTTGAATTTGGGGGGACTTTTCAAAAGATTGCAGAGTCCACTTCCATGATAAGAGCTCACAATTTCATCCCAGTAGCTCAAAGGTAGAGCGTCGGCTGGTCAGTTCGGACAATTCCCGGTTGGGGCAGCAAGGTTCTTTACAATGGCGTTCGAACAAATCAACCCTCTAGGTTAGTTCAAAGATTTCGGAGGTCTAAAGACCCCAGGCCGTGAGACTCACAAGGTGGGTTTGGAGTAGCTAGCTGCTCGCACGGGAAAGGGTACCTCCTGCACTCAGGAGGTACCCAAGGTCTACCATCCCGCCAAACGATCATTTATTTAAGTATAAAAATATAACAATTGATGAAAAATATTGTGGTCAACAGACAGTTTTACGTTATATTTGAACTTGACAAGTACGTCCATTTTTAAAAATAGGAAAAGGGTTATTGCGAATACATATAAAAAGATCATTGTAAAATGAAATTTAGAGTGAGGTATAATTGCATACTGAAAAATAGATTAAAAGTAAAGAAAATAATAAAATTTGAAAAGTAAAATTTAGAAAATATATAAAAAGAAAATGTATGAAAAGGAAAAATAATTTAAGCACATGAAAAACAAAAACAGAAATTTAGAATAGAATTTAGAAAATAAAAATTTAAAAAAATTCAAAGAAAAAGGGTCAAAAGAAAAAGAAAGATTCGAGAAAATATTTTTTTTTTTTATCTTTTAAGAAAAATGTAAGGAACACAATAAGTTCATATAAGAATGAAATAAAGGGATTCATTGATCAAAATTAATTGAGAGCAGAGACTACTCATAAGCTTCGGTCACTTTATTAGAAATTTCCATGGCAACAAGAATACAGTTTTTAATTTTATCTACTGAAGCGGGATTTGTACAAACTTGAGAACGAAATTGGTTTATTAGAGGGGGGGAAGAGATGAAAATTTTTAGAAAAAGGACAATCGAAAATGTAATGGTCAAAGTCACCGAATTTATTGCAAATATAGTTAGAGGTCGATTTAATTTTGAAAAAGTAAAGGTAATCAAGAAAGGGGTCATGACCAGTAAGAAAGTAAATGAGGTATTTATTCAAAATTCGGATTATTAGTTGTCGAACTTCTGAAGGCCCCAGACCGTGCGACTCACATAGTGGGTTTAGAGTAGCTATCTGCACGGCCGGGAAAGGATTCCTCCTGCATTCAGGAGGCACCCAAGGTCTACCATCCCGCCAAAAGAACTTTTATTTAGGTCTAAAAATATAACAATTTATGAAAAATATGGTGATTAAACAGACAGTTTTACATTATATTTGAACTTGACAAGTACGTCCATTTTACAATAATGTGAAAATGGTTATTGCGAATATAGATAAAAATATCATTGAAAAATAAAAATTTAGAGTGAGGTATAATAACATAATGAAAAGTAGATAAAAATGAAAGAAAATAATAAAATTTTAAGAGTAAAATTTAGAAAATATATAAAAAGAAAATACTATGAAAAGGAAAAATATTAGGCGTATAAAAACAAAAACAGAAATTTAGAATAAAATTTAGAAAAGAAAAATAAGAAAAAATACAAATAAAAAGGGTCAAAAGAAAAAGAAAGATCCAAGAAAATAAGAACAGTTAACATAGCTTTTTTTTATTTTTTTTTAAGAAAAAGATGGAGGGAACACAATAAGTTCATATAAGTTAATAAGAATGTAATAAAGGGATTCATTGATCAAAATTAATTGAGAGCAGAATCTACTTATAAGCTTAGGTCACTTGATTAGAAATTTCCATGGCAAGAAGAATACAGTTTTTTAATTTTATCTACTGAAGAGGGATTTGAGCGAACTTTGGAGAACCAAATTGGTTTATTAGAGGGGAAATGTTTGCGGAGATGAAACTTTTTAGAAAAAGAACAATCGAAAATGTAATGGTCAACGTCACCGAATATATTGCAAATACAGTTAGAGGTGGATTTAATTTTGAAAAATTATAAGTAACCAAGAAAGAGGCTATGACCAGTTAGAAGTAAAGATGTCGGAGATCTGAGAGTGACCCTAGTACGACTAGTACGGATTCAGTGGACTCTGGAAGATGAAGCGTCGATTTCAAATTGAGAGGATGCCAGCTAAGACGGATACAAACCTGGGTAAAATAGTAGTAGTAACAGGATAACCTGAGGAGGTAAAAACAGCAGGAGCTAGTCAGTCAGATTGTCAGTTGCCCGCCAATCCGACATTAGAGGGTGGAGAATGTAGAGCCCACTTTGACGATAAGAGCTTGCAATTACGTCCCAGTAGCTCAACAGTAGAGCGTTTCAACGGTAGCTCAACGGTAGCTGGCCAGTTCGGAGATCCGCGGTTCGATTTCCAGTTGGGGCAGCAAGGCTCTTTTCAGGATTGATAATGAAACATTGGAGAAGAAAAGGTAAAACCTGAGCAACGTATATAAACACAAGTGCCACAATAATGCATAATACAGCAGTTTCGATGATACGATTGGATCCCCTTCGTCAGTGCAAGAGAACCAACAAACCCGAAGTCCAAATGAGGAGTGGGTGCAAAGGGAAGAATTAGAGGGATTATATACCCAAGACCGAATTGAAAGGGAAAAAAATCAGAAATCATCTCGAAGAACAGTCCAGCCAATCTGAAATTAGATCGTTTAGATGTATTCCTTGAAATAATGTTGTTAATAATGCGATCGTGCAAGTTGTGATTACTGAAGTAAGAATATATAATTTGGATGAGGGGGGAGGGATGTTCATACTTATGACCTTGTAAATTAAACCAGTATGCCACGTACGATCAAAAGCCTTTTCAATGTCAAGAAGAAGTGCCCCAGCAGCTTTATTATGATGAAATCCTTCAGCCACAAATTCGACAACACGGAGAAGTTGATGGGAGGTAGAATGGAAACCGAACTGCTTCGGGATGAGGATATCGTTGCGTTAATAAAACCAAAGAGCCTGGTCTGAATAATTCTCTCAGCGAGTTTGCTGAGGGAGGAGAGGAGGGAGATGGGGCGGTAGCAAGAAGGATCAGAGAGAACGCTACCCACTTTGAAAATAGGAAAAATAATAGAAGTTTTGCAGCATGTAGGAAAGTGACGAAGGTTGATGATGGCATTAATAACATAAACAAGGAAAAAGATGATGTTAAGTGGGAGGAATTTGAAGGATCTGTTAGAAATTTTGTCAATTCCAGGTGATTTTATGTTTTTGAGGTTTTTGATATGTTCAAGAAGTTCCGAGGGGGAGGTGAGGGGGATAGGTTCCGGGTGAGGGGCGGCCAAGAAGTTTTCAACAGAGGAGTTAATTTGTTCATGAAAATCATTATCCGGTTGGTTAGTTTCAAATTGTTTTGGTAACAGTACGCAATCGCATTTGCTTTTTCAAGGTCCGAGAAGGCCATCACACCGCCCGCGCGCAACGGCGGCAGCTGCGCGAATGGTTTTCTCACACGTTTGATTTCTTTCCAAATGGATTTGTCGTGCGGGTCCAGGGATTCAATATACTCTTTCCATTTCCTTTGATTATACTTGGAGATTTCATACCTAATTTTACGGTTGAGAGCATTAAGTGCAATCTTGGTAAGGGGATTTCTAGAATTTTGCCAGAGCTTACGGGTTGCTTTGCGAGATTTGATTCTGCTTTTGATGTGCTGCGGGAGAGATTTAAAGCGGAGAAGAGGGCCGGAAGAATAGGCATCTGCTAAAGATCTTTGTATTTCCTGCGTAACTTTCTGAACAGCTGTGTCAAGATTGTCAGGATTGTTATTTTTCTGGGGATAAGCAGTTTAGAATTTTGAAGGTTTCATTTAAATTTCTTCCAGTTAATAGCAGAAGGGATGTCCGAAATGGGGAAGAGAGTATTAAGGTGGAGGGTGAGGAGAACAGGGAGATGATCGGAATTAAGATTATCCGGGGTGCGGGTGGTGTACGGAAAATGAATGTTTTTCAGAAGAACAAAATCGATGGTGGCGGGAGTGCCGGAGGGGGAAAATGGGTGGGGCTGGAAGGGACAGCAATATGAATATTATTGGTCGAGATGAAATCATGTATCTGTTTACCGTAGCTGTTACGGTGGCGACAATTCCAGGCAGTATGGTGAGCGTTATAATCACTGGCAAGGATAGTACGGTGGTTAGAGTTGAAATTTTTTGAAAGTCAGGGGTCCGGTTAACATTCTGACGGGGTTTGATATAAACAGAGTCAACAAGGATGGGAGGGAGGTTTATGTTAATAATTTTATTTTCAATAATAACAGTGCTAAAGGTATTGATCTCATGATGGGAGATGTTGTTTTTGATATACACCAAAACTCCTCCAAAGAGGGAGGGGGATTAATAGTCTGGCTACGAAAAGCAGTAAATTTTCTGTAATTCGCGATGTTAAGGGGGAGGGGGCGCCTACCGGGCCTGATGTCCTGTATGAGAATAATTTCTACCGGGTTGTCCTGTACAAAATCACGCAGTTCAGTAATTTTTGATCTGAGGCCGGTTTTCGTCATTTATTATTAAAAATTGCTTTACTACTAAAAATTAAAAAAATTTCCACTAAACACTGAAAATATTTTTTTTTGCTTCATATGTATACCGATAATGTTTTTAAATTGTATTTTATATAGTGAATGATATCGTTAAACTAAACCGCATGCAGATCCAGCATCGAAAAAATTCAGATTGAGCAAAACAAGATATTGCGCATCATCCGTAAAGATCCCAGATTCTTACGTAATGACGTTATAAGAAAAGACTTCAACATAAAATCTATCAAATGCACCATTTAAAAAACATTCCAAGAATTTTTTTCAAAATATCCCGAGCATTCATAATGAAGCACTATTTAACCTTCCTGACTATGATCCCAGATCGCAACGAAAGCGTCCCAGGGCTGCTCTTTGCGACCCCCCCCCCCCCCCTGAGCATTTTAATACTTCATCCTTATCGCGTCTCTGTTTTTCTCTTTTTTAGCCTGTTAACTGTTTTAAAATTTTATCTTTTCTTTTCTTGTATCTCTAAAGATACGTTTCATCTCACTTTTTGTTACTCTGTTTAACAACAGAGGGCTGCACTTCTTCGTATTATTCAAATTCCCTTGCATGAAAGGTTGCACTTGTTTTTCTGTATTGCTGCATTTTCTTTTTCCTTTATTTTTGTTTACATACCCTTCTGCTCAAGTAATGTCATGAGTACACATATTATCTACATACCGGAGGTTAAAGTTCTTGTAACTAGGGATTCCATAACGATGCACATTGGCAACGTCTAACCTAAACCCATAACACACTCATTAGAGGGTATACTTTCTCCTCCATCGTTTCACCAATGTTAATCTACTGCGGCTTTATTTTGCGCAGCTTTCTGGATGCAAAGAGATGAGTTGTCTAATGCTAATAAGACAAAGTCAGTAATAATATGAAATATAATCTTAAAATATTATTGATGCATATGGATCGTTCGTGAAAAAGAAAATAATAATTTACTTTTAATTTTTCGCAACCCTTATCATGTGGAGAGAGAAAATAATGTTACCCGTGTTAAATTTAACTGAAAGATATCCAAATGGCTGACATTGAAAAACATTTCTTGTGTCCTTTCTGGCTATTCCTGAAACTAAATTACGTTTTTAAAACTTAGAATGATAGCATTAGTGGCAGTGTGAAATCCACACCGAGAAGTTATTTAAATGTCCTTATTTTTTTCTGTTTAATTTAGCATTTTCGGAAATATTGATTTAGATTGAAACCATCTGCTTAAAATTGCGTCCTCTCTTTCATATTTTTGGCAAATACACGTTATTTCGATGGTTCCCAGAAACTCCGATTAATATACATGGATACGGCCAAATGTAGGCGTAGCCAAGTGTGGGTGTGGCCATATACACAACATACGTTTCAACTATTCGCAATACAATGTCGTAGATGTTTTCCAAATACTGCTTATTTTCTATAATTAATCATAATTGTCAAGAATTACAATTTGTTTAATGTCTTATAGGAGTCAGAGCCGTAACTCTTTCTTGATGGTCTCAAATGCAAAAGAAATAAAATGCCCCCTTTCAGAAATATTAGAGGGGATATATACACTGTCCTCTAACAGTTAAACTCGGAACTGTAAATCGTGCATAAAACATGACATTTTGCCCCGATCAACTTGAAATTTCCCAAAAAATTACCCTGAGGAGATAGTTATTCAGTCATACAAACATTAATGAGACAAAACGTGTACATGTAGAGATTCTATTTATCGCTATATTACTACAGATTCCATCACACTACCAAGAGCAAAATTATGGTATTCAATGATGTTACTGAACTGGTTATGCATTCCTTATTCTGTCTAGACTAGCAAACCTCTATTATTCGGTTGTAGGACAAATCTCCATTCGTCTGAAAAGAGTTTCTCTTTAACTATAGAGTTAAAGAAAAATTAACCCTTTAATGGGTGTACAACAAATGCGTTATAGTTTAGTTTAGGGACAATATCATTCATTATACAAATTAAATAACATACCTTCATTCATTGTGTTTGGGTCCAAATGACATATTTTGGAGAACAGTATATATGTATACATATAGCTTATAGAACTTCAGTAATACTGCTGATTGAAAATTCAAAAGGCCTATACTCTCCTAATATGTTTTCCTTTTATCTATGTACTTAATATTATAGAAAACATTTTTCTTTTCTGTTTAACATTTTTCATGTATACAAAATCCAATTAAATGTTTTCATTATTTTATTTTTTTGCTAAACTGTATAAGAAAGAATAAAGTTTAATTATGCCATATATTCATCTAAAACTAATCCCATAAATTTAGCTTTATAAATTGAATTAAATGTCACGAAAGGTCTTAGTCCGATGGGAGCCAATCGGGTCCTGCTCTAAAATGGTTTCCGCGCAGTCCAGTCGGTGTCGTTGCCAATATATAAATAAATTTCGATTATAAAGCACCTGATGAAATTCATGATGACTCCAATTATAGCGTACAAAATAGATTGTAGCGTACAAAATTGCATTGGACAAAGCCAGATCATCTTTAGAAGGACAATTTCATCAGATTAATAATTATTTAGATCATTTTGAATTTTGGGAGAATTTCGAAAAGATTGCAGAGTCCACTTCGAAAATAAGAGCTTACAATTTCATCCCAGTAGCTCAAAGGTAGAGAGTCGACTGGTCAGTTCGGAGATCCAGGGTTCAATTCCCGGTTTGGGTCAGCAAGGTTCTTCACATTGCCGTTCGAACAAATTAACCCTCTAGGTTAGTGCAAAGATTTCGGAGGTCTAAAGTCCCCAGGCCGTGAGACTCAGAAGGTGGGTTTGGAGTAGCTAGCTGCCCGGCCGGGAAAGGATACCTCCTGCACTCAGGACGCACCCAAGATCTACCATTCCGCCAAACGAACATTTATTTAGGTCTAAAAAGATAACAATTGATAAAATATATTGTGGTTAAACAGATAGTTTTACATTATATTTAAACTTGAGAAGTGCGTCCATTTTAAAAAATAGGAAAAGAGTTATTGCGAATATATATAAAAAGATCATTGAAAAATAAAATGTAGAGTGAGGTATAATAACATGCTAAAAAATAGATTAAAATTTAAAAGAAATCATTTTCTTTTAAATTTTATTTTATTTTCTTTAGAAATAATTTATTTTCTTTTAAAATATTTGAAAAGAAAATAATAAAATTTTAAAAGTAAAATTTTGAAAATATATAAAATGGAAATATATGAAAAGGAAACAAATTCAAGCACATGAAAAACAGAAACAGATATTTAGAATAAAATTTAGAAAAGAAAAATTAGAAAAAATACAAATAAAGAGGGTCAAAATAAATAGCAATTTTCGAGAAAATAAGAACAGATAAGAAATGTTTTTTTGTTTTTAAGAAAAAATTGAGGGAACACAATAAGTTCATAAGACTGCAATAAAGGAATTCATTAATCAAAATTAATTGAGAGCAGAATCTACTCATAAGCTTAGGTCACTTTATTAGAAATTTCCATGGCAACAAGAATACCGTTTTTAATTTTATCTACTGAAGAGGGATTTGAACAAACTTTGCAGAAACAAATAGGTTTATTAGAGGGGTGAAGGTTTGCAGAGATGAAAATTTTTTAAAAAAGGACAATCGAAAATGTAATGGTCAAAGTCACCGATTTTATTGAAAATACAGTTAGAGGTGGATTTAATTTTGAAAAAGTATAGGTAATCAAGAAACAGGCCATGGCCAGTAAGAAAGTAAATGACGTATTTATTAAAAATTCGGATTATTAGATGTCGGAGATCTGAAAGTGACCCTAGTACGACTAGTACGGATTCAGTGGACTCTGGAAGATGAAGCGTCGATTTCAAATTGAGAGGATGACGGCCAAGCAGGATACAAACCTGGGTAAAATAGAAGTAGCAAGAGGATAACCTGAGGAGGTAAAAACAGCAGGAGCTGGTCAGTCAGATTGTTAGTTGCCCGCCAATCCGACATTAGAGGGTGGAGAATGTAGAGCCCACTTCGACGTTAAGAACTTGCAATTTCACCCCAGTAGCTTAACGGTAGAGCGCAACTGTTGCTCAAGGGTAGCTGTCCAGTTTCGAGATCCGGGGATCGATTTCCGAATAGGTCAGCTAGGATCTTTTCAGGATTGATAATGAAACATTGGAGAAGAATAAGTAAAATTTGAGCAACGTATATAAACACAAGTGCCACAATAATGCATCATACAGCTGTTTCGATGAAACGAGTGGATCCCCTTCGTCAATGCAAGAGAACCAACAGACCCGAAGTCCAAATGAAGAATGGGCGCAAAGGGAAGAAGCAGAGGGATTATATACCCAAGATTGAATTAAAAGAGAGAAAATCAGAAATCAGCTGGAAGAACAGTCAAGCTAATATGAAATTAGATCGTTTAGAAGTAGTCCTTGAAAAAAATGCATGTTGCATTACTGTGTTATTTGTGCTTATATACATTGCTCATGTTTTCTTTTCCTTCGCAAAAAATGTATTTTACTTATTTAATGGAGAATCATGAGGCTGATTTAAATCTGTTATTATCTGCTGCCGAAATTGTTGTAGAAGTTCAAATAGTCAGTACCTATAAATCGGTCGATCTCGATGGTAGAATATGCTAATTTGCGAAATGTAAACGTTAAAAACAATTCTTCCAATTTCATTTTATTTAAATTAAAAAATATATATTCCAGAGTCAAAATGAACGATTTATAGTTTGTTTGTTTTTTAATTAATATAGTGATCTTCGCATATATTTAGCAATCCTTGTCACGATAGCTTTAGGTCACGTCGTTTTTAAAGAAGGGATCGATTTTTAACCTCATGCGCTCGCAGACGCACGGTGTTTCTATGGTGAATGGGAGGTTGTCTGTTCTAGTGAAGAAGTTCTGTGGTCTATCACTTTCTATACGTTTCTGATATGCTACAGCCAACAGCTTTCACAATGTTTACTTGAATGAAATCATTTTATATGTAAAATATATGTACTTCCATAATATTATTGGTAGATATAGATAGTACATAAATATAATTTCACATTTTATCTATATAATAAAAGGCAATGCATGTGTGTCTTTCTTATACACTACTAGAAATTTCACATATATTTAATTAAGAGCGACGCCGGTTATATTTGTTAGTTTTAATGATAAATAAATTTTATAAACAGTAATGTGCAATAAGTGACATTGAAAATGAGACACCAAGAAAGAGTGGGCAGAAAGTGATGAAAATCGGTAAACAAAGACAGAGAGCAACGGACAATAAGTGATGTTTATTGCAGTATGATACACCTATATACTGAGCGATAACACCGTCTGATCAGTAGGCTGTAGGACCAACGCGGGCGACGATATAGGCATCAACCCGTCTTGGTACAGAGTTAATGAGCATGCAGATGATGTCCTGAAGGGTGACTGCCCATTTCCTGTCAACCATTCGCCAGAGTTTGTCTTCTAAACGCGGCGGTGGCAGCGCAAGCAAGCGACGTCCAATCACGTCACAAACGTGTTCGATTGGTGAGAGATCAAGGGAGACTGGTTACCAAGGAAGCACTTGGATACCTTTCAGGTCAAGTTGGCTGATGCGTGCCGTGTGCGGTCCGGCGTTATCCTGTTGGTAAATGGCATTGGACACCCCCTGAATGAAGGGTAGTGTCACCGGCCGCAGCATGTCATCCACGTATCGTTGGGACGTCATAGTGCCCTCAATACAGACCAGAGATGAACTGCTATCGTAGGCGATGGCGATCCAAACCATGATGCCGAGGTTGCCGCGCAATGTGGTGTTCCACAGATGCGGCAGGATTGGACCTGTCACCACTTCGGCGCCAGACTCGTACACGATGACTGTCATTGCTAAAACAGAAGCGTGACTCGTTTGAGAACACGACCCTGTGCCATTTCGCCGTCCACGCGGATCTATCCCGACACCATTGAAAATGAAGGCTTCTGCGCTGTTGGGTCAATGGCAGTCTTCTTAACGGACGTCATGAGTGCAGGGGTCGCCGGTGACCACTCGGCGGATAATGGTCGATGTTGATATGGGACCATCAATGGTGCCCTTTACATGCTGAAAAAGGGCGACGGAAGTGGCGTGTGGGGGCCGCCAACTCTTGCCGGCGGATACGTCAATCCACGCGTGCTGACGTCACTCTGGCCGTACCGCCACCCCTCAAACGTTCCCTGTTCCAACCATCTTCGTCACAATCGGTGCACCCTGAACGCGTGTAGGTGGCTGTGAGATTTGACGTATGGACCAACCTGCCCTCCTGAGTCCGATCACCATACCCCTCCTGAAATCGTCTGGCTGCTGTAACTGCCTCGGTTGGCGACGGCCTGGCATTCCCTGATACTATACGTTTCCTCTGAGACAAAAAAAAAAATCAAAATGATTTCCCTGGCAGAGAGAGCGGCGCGACTATTGCCGATTCTGCAGGTTCTTTTCCTTATATCTCACTCAACGTGTATTGGACAGCTGCTTCTTTCGCATCATTTACACAACTCGGTGAACTGCGTCTACCCTGCAATTTGCATTTTTTTCTGCCTACTCCTTTTTTGTGTTTCATTTTTCACTGCCACGTAGTGTATTTTTATATTACCATATGAGTCACAGCCGTGGAATTTAAAATTACGGTTATGTTGTGGAAAAATATTTTATTTTATAAATAACGCATTCCCAAATGTGTTTAGATGTTTAATGCAACAGAGTTAAAATGGCACGGGAATAACTTTTGTTGCCCTTTCCATTTTGCTGCGTCTTCATTTTTTCTTATATTTACCAAGCTGCCAATTTTTGGTCATTGGTATATAAACGGGACCCCGGTTTTCTATTGTCCATATTTGCTTTTATAATTATATTTACATTGTATATTTGTATTGTCATTATTATATTTATTATTATTATTATTTATTACTAGCAGCATACCCGTTCTTCGAACGGAGTATATAATATAAAGAAACTGGAAATTCATAATCATGCCCAAATTCTTATAGTACACTAAATGACATGTTTAATCAAAATATTCTGTTAAAATATTTAATATAATGCTCCTAAAAAGAAGTTTAAGAATCTATGTTCTCGCTATATAAAATTATCTTCATGGACATATCTGAAGAATAAAACATCTTGACCCCTTATGTAAGCAAATAAAAAAAAAATATGGAATTGAATCAATATATGCAAAATAAAAGCGTTAAAATTGTATGGGACCCGTACTAATTATATACGCGAATATTAGAAAATATAACCTGTATTAGTAGATTACATGTATAAATTGAAAATACCAATAAACCCGTAATCTTTAAATCTGAAGACAGTCATTTATTCCAATATATGTCAAAATTAAAGTACTAAAATTATATGGGAAGATATACACGTACTACTTATAATGTCCGATTATTAGTAGCAGATTACCCATTTTGCAATATGAGTCACAAATGTTTTTTGGTAAAATACAACAGACGACGTAATAAATTGAATATATAATTAATCCCCTTAATCTTCATACCAGAAGACTGTACTTGATTCCAATATATATGCCAATATATGTCAAAATATATGCCAATATACCTGTACTACTTATATTCTCGTAGGTTAGAAGATATACCCGTGCATTCCTAGAAGATTACTCGTACAAGGTACAATATGCGTGTGTCAGCAATTTTTGCCGCAATAAAACAATGGCGTAATAACTTAAAAATATCAATAATCCCTGAATCAATAATTCCGGAAAATATCAATAATAATAATGTTTAAACCTGAAGAGTATAATTGATATTATCCAGTCCAAAATGAAATGGCAATGAAATTTATTTTATATACATATCTTCATTATTCAAATCGGAAAGGATTTAATAAAAATCGTCTGCCGCATAAACACATTGGATTTAAATCCGTTGCTAAGCGACATGATATCATTTGCCTCAAATAAATTATTAGAAAAAATATCGTCTAAATAGTTATATTTCTATGGAACATTTGGCGACAGTTTCGTCAAATTAGCGACATTTTAAAAAATCGGCAAATTTATCGCCAAGTTTGATGGTTGGTCTGACAGATAAATGCTAACCATACATCATTTCAATACTCTCTTCTAACAAAACAAAACAAAAATTTCATTGATATGTAGAAGACCCAAGCCACACGACCAACCCAAAGGTTTATGGCAGCTGTTTGTGTGTCGTTTATATCAATTTAGCGACATTTCCGTCAATTTGGCAAAGTTTAAAAAAAGTTGTCAAATTAGCGATATCCCTCCAAATTCGTAGCTTTGAATTTGCAGATCTGAATGAAACATTCTTATCCCGTTTCAATATACTAAATGAAAACACTACAATTGTATTAGAAGATATACCCGCTCTACTCTTTTTCTGTTTCAACAATCGGCTATATGAATTTATTGGCTAAACACAATATATGAGTTTAGTAGCTAAATACGATATAACTTGAAAATTCTTTGCCAAAATAAATGAAATTGATGTACGCAGTCAGCAATTAATATAATTAAAAGAAAAATCAAACCGTCCATTCATAAGATATACTTTTATATCCATTTATCCATTTATTTATTATTTAAATCGAAAAAAAATAATAAAAACATTAACAAACACATTTAATTTAATTGCGATGCCGAGCAACATGATATATCCTCCTAAAATGTTAAAATTTATTAACCACTAACAGCACACCCGTTATTCGTACGGAGTGTATAATTTAAAGAAACTTATAGTTCGCAATCATGTGCAAATTCTGTTAAAATATTAAATTTATTGCTCCTAAAGAGAAGTTTAAGAATATATGTTCTCACTATGCAAAATTATCTTCACGATCAGATCTGAAGAATAAAACATCCTGCCCCCTTTTGTAAGCAAATTTACAGAAAAAAAAATAGAATTGAATCAATATATGCAACCACGTACTACTTATATTGTCGCAAATTAGAAAATATGCCAGTGTGTTAGTAGAAGCTTAAACATATTGTAATATGATTCTTAAAAATATTTACCAAAATAAAAAAGATGACGTAATAAATTGAAAGTATAAAAAATCCCCGTAATCTTAATACCAGAAGGTCGTAATTGATTCCAATATATGCCAATATATATAAAAATTTTGCCAATATACCTGTACTACTTATATTGTCGTAGATTAGAAGATATACCCATGCATTTGTAGAAGATTACTTGTACAACGTACTATATATGAGTTTCAACAATTTTCGTCATAAGGAAACAATGGCATAATAATTTGAAAATATCAATAATTCCTGAATCAACTGTCCCCGAAATATCAATAATAATGATGTTTAAACCTGAAGACCGTAATTGATATTATCCAGTCAAAAATGCAATGTCAATGAAATTTATTTTATATACATATTTTTATTAGATTTAATAAAAATCGTATGACACATAACACATTGGATCCGTTGCTAAGCTACATGATATCATCTGCTTCAAATAAATTGATGGAAATCATGTCGTCTGAATAATGTGATCTCCATGGAAGGTTTGGCGACATTTTCGTCTCCATGATATTTTTATGGATTTACAAATATTTTTATCAATTTAGTGATATTAAAAAAATTAGTTAAATGCGTTACTAAGTAGGATGGATGGACTGAACGACAAATGCTACAGAAACATCATTTCAGTACTCTATTCTAAAAAAACAAATTTAATTTCATTGATTTGGGTCATTTTTATTAATTTGGAGATATTTCCTCTAATTTGGTAAAGTTTAAGAAAAGTTACCAAGTTATTTAGAGATATTCCGCTAAATTCGTAGCTCTAAATTTGCAGATCTGAAGAATAAAATATCCATATCCGGTCTGTATATATACTAAATGAAAACACTAAAATTGTATTAGAAGATACATACATCCGTTCTATTCTTTTTCTGCTTCAACAATCGGCTAAATGAATTTATTGGGTAAACACAATATATGAGTTTAATAGCTAAACACAATATATGAGCTTTGAAACCTCTTTGCTAAAATAAATAAAAGTGTGATGTACGCAGTTCGCAATATACATAATTAAAAGAACAATCAAACCGTTCATTTATTATGAGTTTATTAGCTAAACACAATATATGAGCTTGAAACCTCTTTGCTAAAATAAATAAAAGTAATGTACGCAGTCCGCAATATATATAATTAAAAGAACAATTAAACCGTTCATTTATAAAATATATTTTAACATCCATTTATTTATTATACAAATAGAAAAAATAATAATAATCATTAACAAACACATTTAATTCCATTCCTTTGCCGAGCAACATGATATAAGATAGAATCTTCCTCATAAAATGCGAAATTAAATAACCATTTTAATTTCTTTATACTTCTAATCGTTGAGTAAAAGCTTGTGAAATACATGGAGGTTAATACATGTAAAAACATGGAGGTAGATTTTTCCATTTAAATTCATGTTTCAAACAATTCATGCTTCCAGATAGTGGCTATTTAATGCAAAAATCCTGCATCAAACTCAAAAATAAAGTTTTAATTCCCTTTGACGCTTTAAACAAACGATTTTTAACCTTTCCGTTTGGATAAACCACGGAGTTGGAGAGTAGAACTCCTATAAAAAAAGTTCCGTTTTTCATTAATATCTCGACAACCCCTGGTCTTAGAAACTTGAAACTTGGGCAAAATTTATGGGGGGCTATTTCAAGGCAACTCACAAAATTTCATTAAATTCGGTTCAGCCGTTCTCTCGTGATGATGAGACAAACGAAAGTTTCGTTTTTTACTAATATCTCGAGAACCACTGGTCGTACAAATTTCAACCATAGACTAAATTTTAAGTGGGGCTATTTCTAGGCTACCCACAAAATTTCATCAAATTCGGTTCAGCCGTTCTCCCGTGATGATGGGACAAACAGACAGACAGACAGACAGACAGACAGACAGATTTTCAATTTTATTTATATAGATAGGCTCAGCGGCCGCGAATCGCAGAGCTACGAGATTTGGCAATCGGAGACCCGGGGTGGGAAGGTGACACGTGGAAACCGATTTTTAAAATTTGAATATTTTTGTTGTTGTTATTTAATGTTTTATGCGATTTTGACTGTTTTTTTCCAAGAAACACATCACACGACTGGAAAGAGCAGATAACTGCGAGTAAAAATGTAACAATTTCATATCTCAGAGACAAACTCTAATATTTTTTAAAGATTTTAAAACAAAAGTCACTTTAGGCTAAAAAAAAACGAAATTTCGTTTTTAAATCTTCCCGTAGGGAAAAGTACCGTGAATTTCGACTAATAATTTACATTTTTAGAAATCTCAAGGATCGGGCTTTCTTACAAGCCCAACCTGGTCGAGAAATAAGAAAAAATAGCCGCATGATCCGGATTTAAAGGAAGTAATGATTTTCAATTTATCGGCCAATCCGCGAAAGGAGGAATCGATATTTCAACCATATGCGCGAGTAGACGCACGGTGTTTCTATGGTGGAAGGGAGACGGGCGAGGTTTTGATGTCACGGTTCTGACGAGGTTGCGTCAGATACGCATAGCGAAATCGAATAGAACATTCGATATTTGTGCCTGCTAAATAATAAATGTACGTCATTAAACTAAAACAAACCATCCATTTTATTGGAATAAATTATTCATCCATTTTATTGGAATAAAAAATTTATTTTTGAAATACATTACTTTTCATTTTAAATTTCAATTTGCTTGAAAAGTACTTATTAATTTTTTTAAAACGTCATTTTTTCTTACACTCAACCCGAACCTTTCACTTTGTTGTGTTCGCATTTGTAGGGTTCGCAAACCTTTCGCTTTTTTGTGGCTTATTCGACTCCTGCTCTGGAGTTTGTGGCCTGAGATCAAAGATGTATAGTTTAAAAACACCTTCCATGGAGAAGATTACTGCTAAAGGTGTTAATAAGAATGTTGTGAAAAATGAATCTGTCATCAAGATTACTATATCTGTCTAACAAAGCGAAGATATAAAAAAGTTGAAAAATTTAAAATTGCAAGTAAAGGCCATCAGATATATACTGTTAAGTAAATTAAAATGGGCTTAACCACTTATGATGATAAACGTTATATTTTAAATGACGAAATTAAGAGCTTAACATGTGGTTATTATAAAATTTAAATGATTGGATTATGGTGAATTGAATTGTGGTGATGTATTGTATACATCGGGTGGTGGTTGGGACCACAATTAAAAAGCAGAAGAAATATAAAATAAATAATAAGAAAGTTTTGGAGATTGGCGCGGTGCATTTATGTATCGGGTGGCGGTGGGAACAATCAAAAAATATTTTTTCACTAAGCAGCATCGTTGAAGATGCATCGTTAATTCTTAAATACTAAATTCACATTTAACATCAGTCTCAAAAATACTTTCATGTCATTTGCGATGCAATACTAAAAATGCAGACAAACAGCTACAATTTCATTTATGTAAAACAAAAAATAGAGGAGCATACCTCTATAAAAACATAGAAGCGGCTGATCCCGGCTATGAGTACTCATCAAAGGGATCCCTTTCCGAGGGTTACAGGTTCAGAAATCCTCAGATTCTCACAGTTCACAAACATTAGAAAAAATTCACTTTACAAATCCATTTTCAAGAACCCCCCCCCCCTAGAACATTATTTTTCATCTTAAAATTTCATTATTAGTTTTAACGTCATTAAACTAAATCAAACTTTATTATCTCCAAGGGGTTATGGCGCCAGCGAGATTACCACGGTCAGAATTTTCAAGTGCAGCGAACAGGCTGGTCACCGAAGGCGGCTAGTACAAAATAAAGAGAGATGTATTTCAATTCGCTTAAAAAGTATTTTTCACGGAATTGAAAAAAAAATGCTGCTATCTGTTATTTGAAGATTTATTGGACTGATTGTAGAAACTAGAAAACTACTGGCTCACTTTTCTTTAGTAAATTCTGCAAAAATTACGTAAGTCGAAGTACTTATTCAATCTACGAAATTCGAGGAGTTTCCGGAACGCGCCAAAAGTTGCAAAGTTGGCGATCTTTCTCAAAATTCGTCATCAAGAATACCAAATGTGTCACGAACCTAAAATGTGTCCGAACCTAAAATTATAACACTGGTTTCATGTTAGTCAACATGATGTCACTTCCTTTACATACTTCTGTTTCATCTTCGTCATATTTCTTTCATGATATACACCTTAACCCGCGTTCTGAGATGTTTCACATCAAAAATCGTTTTAAAGGAGTTATAGTCAGACAATACGCGCACAAATAAATTCGGGTCATGCGCAATAATGTTTCGAACATGTTCGTTTTCGGACTCTGCTATTAAGACATCAATCCGTACCATATACCTAAATTTAAGAAAATTTGGTTATGGGTCATCGATGAACAATATATATCAGTAAAAAAAGAAAGGGTGGACCACATTACGCTCAGTTTCCTCCCGATCACGTTCAGCAAAGAACTGGGCCTATAAAACATTTATTAATAAAAAAGTTCAATTTGAGAGAAATTATCGGAGAACATACAGTAAAAGGGGCGAAACACGTGCAATATTTATGTGATCACGGTCAGGAACAAATTCGGCCAAAAAAACATTAATTAAAACAATATTACCAAATTAAAATTTATATATATATATATATATATATATATATATATATATATATATATATATATATATATATATATTTCAGTTTTAGAGAAGAAATACTCTTACATTGCGCCCATGAGTAAAGGGGGTGCAACACCCTCAATAATTATTCGACTATGTTCGTTGACAAACTTGGTCTGTATACAATAATTTGTACTATATATCAAAATGGTAAAATTTTTTCTTTGGTTTTCAGGGATCTCAGCACGTGAAAGACCAAGGCCACCCGACTCACACTAAGTATGGGCTGCTGATTGAGTGGCCGGGGTCTCAGCAAGTGCAATTTTTGTCCAACCACGTTCAGCAACAGATTGGATCTGTAAAACATATATCTGTGCTACATATCTAAATTGTAAAAATATCGGTTCAGAAGAGTTATCGTTAAACGTGCGGTAAATGGGGCGTTGTGCGAGTAATATTTGCTTGACTACCTTCATCAACAGTAGTGTATGGGGTGGACTCTGGGACAAAATGACATAGTCATTTTGTTAAAGAGTCCACCCCATATACTACTACTTTCCTCCATTTTTAAAAAACCAGGACAACCTCTTAAGACTAAAAATGCATAAAATCATACAAAAATGCATAAAATCATTCAAAAATGCGTATTTTAAAAACATCAAAAATCAAGAGAGTTTAAAGACTCTAAAATTTCACACGTATTGATTTTAAAAATGAGTTTTATGAACATTATAGAGACCAAATCTATCAAAATTGGATATTTTTTTTAAAATGCTCTCTTTTTTAAATAGTGGGGTTGAGACCCCCATTTATTTCACAGATATCTTTAAAAACTCAAAAATTTTTAACTGAATCCAAACATTTTTTTTATAAAATTAAAAAGAATTATAAAAATATGAGGACCTGAGCCTCAAATATATTAAATTTTATATATAATAATACATTTTCAGGTGGGAAAACATATCCCCACCTGAATATGATACAATTACAGAAAGATCTTAAGAAAATTTTTATAAATACATCCATTCTTCATAATCTTTAAAAACTCATAATTTTAAGAAAAGGGGATGGAAAATGATTAAGCTTTCTCTAATTCATATTCATATTTATCATCAATCATACCCGAATACTTAAATATATATCTTCCATTATTGATTTTATATAATGATTCATCAGAAAGTTTTCCATGTTTATTTGCAAGGTAATACTCTTTTTCTACATTTTCCACATCTAACTTTACGATTAATGAATCTCCATATTTAGTATTAATTTTTCTCAATGATATCAGATCATATTTCCCAAGATTTAAATCTTTTAATTTAAACGTTTTAGGATTACCTCTAAGTCTATTGAACTCTTCCATTTATTAGTAAACATTTTTTATAAATATAAATTTATCCATTTTTCATAATCTCTAAAACCTCTTTCTACCATCCCTTTTATGAGTTTTTCTCTATATTCTTCATCAGACTTTGACTCTCTAAATATTTTTTCAGCTATAATATTTTTTGTTCATTATCAGAAATAGTAATAGAAACATCAGGATCAAATCCATTTAGTTACTTTATTCTAGTTACTTTCCCTACAAAACATTTATCATCACCCTCTTTTAGTTCATCTCTTAACACTTTTATTATTTCATTTTTATTCTCATTTTTTGAAACTCTATTAAACACAACAACTATTATCTATCTAAATTTAATATTATGGAAATATACCTCTAGTAAGTCTCTTTTAATTTCTATACCTAATTCTTTAATGCATTCATCTAAATCATATTTAATTTCTGTGTTTAATAATTTTTTGATTGTGTTTCTCAACGATTTTTGAATATATGCATTATGCACATTTTGAGAATCATTATATACATTATTATGAAATAATCGTCTTCTTAAAGTCGAGGGTAAATTTATTTTATCTTCATCATACCATAATTTATATATACTAGACAAAAATATTATTTCATTTAGAGATGTAATATCATTTTCTCTACAATCTAATTCTACTAAATTCGTTAAATTTTCTATACTTTCAAGTGACGTTAATTTATTTCTTCTACAATCTAATTCTTCTAAATTTGTTAAATTTTCTATTCCTTCAAGTGACGTTAATTTATTTCCTACACAATATAATTCTTTTAAATTTATTAAATTTTCTATTCCTGCAAGTGAAGTTAATTTATTTTCTCCACAATATAATTTTTTTAAATTCGTTAAATTCTTCATTTCTTCAAGTGAAGTTAATTTATTTTTTCCACAACATAATTTTTCTAAATTTATTAAATTTTCCATTCCTTCAAGTGACGTTAATTTATTTACTCCACAATATATTTTTTCTAATTTTATTAAATTTTCTATTCCTTCAAGTGACGTAAATTTATTTCCTCCATAATTTAATTCTTTTAAATTAGTTAAATTTTCTATTCCTTCAAGTGACGTTAATTTATTTCCTACAAAAAAAATTTCTAAATTTATTAAATTTTCTATTCCTTCAAGTGAAGTTAATTTATTTCCCTCACATTATAATTCTTTTAAATTAGTTAAATTTTCTATTCCTTCAAGTGAAGTAAATTTATTTTCCTCACAATATAATTCTTTTAAATTAGATAAATTTTCTATTTCTTAAAGTGAATTATAATATAATAAAGAAATAGATATCACTTCAGTAGGATTCTCTATATTTAGGAAAGATATAAATGCTTTTCGTATATCTTTATTATATATAACATACATTTATTTAGAAACAACATTTTTATTAAATATTTATTTTTCATCTTTTCTCAAAAGATAAACACATTCTTTCTAGACCTTTTTAACTTCACAAATCTCTTCAATAATTTTTTCTCTATAAGGTTCTTCTTCATAATGACCAAACTTTTTATTTAATTCACTCATCTGTATCGCTTGTATTTTTTTTCAATGAACATTAAAATAGTGATCAGGTAATAGATCAAATTTGTATTTAATCAAATAACAAAAATCTAATTTATCCATAAATTCTTCTATAAATGTTTCACTAAATGTCTGATATCTAGCTATATACATCCAATTTCAATCATCTTTTAATTCTCTCATGTTATCTTCTGAAAGATTTTGAAATACTGATACTTTATATAAATCTAAATAATCAGAACATTTTATGATAAATTCGTTACTTAAAGTTTGATATTGAGAAATGTTTATCCAATATACTTTATCTTTCTATTTTTCTATAAAATCTTCTGATAATTTTTGATATTTAGAAATTTTAGGCCAATCATCAGGTTGAGCAAATTCTTCAATAAAAGATTCAGACAGTGATGAATATTGAAAAATTAAATCCCAATTTACATGATCTTTAAGATTTCTAATTACATCTTCAGATAAATTATTTCTGGAAAATTCATTCCAATTAATATCCATTTAATGATGAACGTATTTTAAAAAGGGATTTTTTCAATATGCATATAAGGTTTTAAAGTGTATGATTTACCGTCGAATTTTATCCATAATGTAATGATATCATCACGTTTCCCATAAGCAAAACAGGCCACTGTATCTGTATGAGCTTCTAAAAATACCTTATCATTGATTTCTAGTGATATCAGTGGACTTTTATCATATATATATATTTACTTTCTACTGTATCATATATAGCTATATATATGAAAATTTTCATATACACATCTATAGTTAATCGCATCTGTTGATCCATTAATTTAGAACTCATCATGTTGAAATTTACTTTTGTAAATTTTCCATCTGTAAAAATAAGAAAATCATCTTCTATGGTAACCCAGATATCTCTATTGTCTAAATATATTTTATTGACGGCATCTTTATCATATTCTGGGCCTGCTACATTACCTATTCATTTATTTTTTGCATCAAATTTATCATTCTGTAATATTAATGAATTTTTTTCAAAATATATTTTATTCACAACATTTTTATCATCTTTAGGATCTGCTACATTTCCTATTCTTTTTCCTCTTGCATCGTTAGCTTTTCCTTCTAAAGAATGTAAAGTTGTTTCATTTAATCCTTTTATTCTCTTACCTGTTTCTTCAGTAAAGGATTAAAAACCCTCACCATATTTAGTTTCTATAAGATCTTTCTATTCAAAATGATTATTCTCTTTTATTCAAAACGAAGCTTTTAGTGGTTAAATCTAAATCATCTATAGGATTTTCACAATTTTAATAAAATTCTATTTTCCATATCATAATTTCCATCATCCATTAATTTAAAACCTATACCAGGAGGTCCAATAGGCCCTTCTTTAATTTGATCATCATAAGGTAGATAATAATCACTCATTTATTATAGCATTAATTTTATGATTTTAAACTCTTAACCATTGTTATAGTTTTATTTTTCAAATTTATAAAACATCTCTTTCTTTCTTTAAAAATAAAATAAACTTATATTCCTTTTGAGTATTCATTAATCTCTCCCAATTAAATTCAATATCTGAATTATTTAAATCGATATAGTTTTCATGATTTGATAAGTCAAAATAAAAAATAGTAAAATAGTATACATTTCTCCAAAATTCTTCTTATTTATCAAACATCCTGTTTCTGTATTAATATCATATAATCCTGCATGTAAAAAAGCTTCATACATTATATTATTATCTTTATTGGTAAAATTCGTTTTGTAACGCATAAGTGAAATTTGTTTATTATTAATCATCAACCAGCATTCAGTCATATCTATATTATCAAATATCATATTATTTTTTTCATAATTACCATCCTTTTCAACGTACTGAGGAATAACATAGACACCTAAAACTTCATCAGAGGCTGTTGTTGCTGTGACAGATCCACTATCACTTTTATAAGGGCCTACCATCTTAAATCTATATCGATCCCAATTTACCTTTATATCTTTATCAGTTAAAAATGATTTCATAAACACGCTTTCTGCAGAATTTTTAAATTCTATATAAGGTAAATGTAAGGTTAAACTTTCAACTAATACATTATAATTAACATTTTCGATATCAGTATATATCATATTCTTATTTTCATTTCTTTGAATTTCTATTTTCACTTCAAAACCAGAAATTACCTTTTCATACTTCTTCCTAAGCTTACGTGTGATAAAACGAAAAAAATGACATTTCTCAATTAATTGCCACAATACTGTACATCGAACATCTCAGTGTAATGGCTCCAAAATTGTTGAACCTACTATTCAAGACATGGGGAAAGGGATAACGCGAAAAAAATAGCCAGATACACCGATAGGTGGCGCTGTAAACAGAAAATATGCTGAAAAGACACAAAATAATCACAACCGTCCAAACAGTTACCTTACACCTTTCTGGTAGGTCGGACGGTCTGGGTTTCAACAACAACAACAACAACAAAATAATCACAGAAAACAAACATAAGCGATCTCGTTCTCCAGACCTTAATCCCTGTGATTTTTGGCTGTGGGGATACTTAAAAAGTCTTGTTTATCAAGGTCATCTGGTAACCGTGGCAGATTTGAAAGACGGTATCACTCTGCATGTGAGAAGCATCTCAATCGACCAATTACGATCCGCAGTTGAACAAGCTGTCCACAGACTGCAGATTTTACATCTTGAAGAAGGGAACCATATTGAGCAGAATTCCCTGCATCGGTAAGGTCCTTGTGATATGAATGTTTGGTACGTTCGAAAAATATGTGTTACAAATGTGTATTTTGTGTCTTTTAAGCATATTTTCTGTTGTACAGCGCCACCTATCGGTGCTTCTCGAACTATTTTTTTTTCGCGTAATCCCTTTCCCCATGTCTTGAATAGTAGGTTCAACAATTTTGGAGCCTCTACACTGAGTAGTTCGATGTCTAGAGAGTTCAGAGTAGGGGTGTTTTAATTCTGACCACCCGGTATTTAAAGGCCTTTATAAAATAACGTAGTATCATTCAATTGCTCTAATTTAACATTGGCGAAACTTTAAGCAACCTTGCATAGTGAACTTTTAAGGCGTGTAACAAGTTCTCTCACCAGTGCTGTCTGAAGAGACCACGGTAGTTTGTTTGTTCTACTTATGGAGGTAAAGGGAAAGTGGGTTAGAAAATATCAGGAGTTTTCGTCATTTATTATTAAAAATTAATTTAATTACAACAAAAATTAAAAAAAAATTACTACTGAACACTAAAAATTATTTTTTTTTCTTCATGCAAATTATATATACCGATAATGTTTTTTAAATTATATTTTATATAATGAAAGATATCGTTTCAAAGCTAAACCATATGTCAACGTCGTCCCCCGTTCCTTCTATACCTCCCTCTGTCTGTAAGCCGACTATACCTGTATCATCGCTACCCATAAAAATTTAAACTTCCTCCACACCCATCTTCAAAATCATATCCACACCTTAGAAAATTATTACCGGAACTGGAAAATCACAATCAACGCTCAAAAATCGTAAGCCATCTCTCCTCTGGAAAACGTATTCTCCCTACCCCCCTCTCATGATCTGCAATCAGCCCTTTTGTTTTCAGCGCACCGCCAAATATATCGGTGTCCATCTGGACAGCCGACTTACTTGGCGTGAGCACCTCAACTATGTTATCAAAAAACCGAAAAAACTCGCAGGATCCCTTAACCACATTCTTTATTCGGATCATCGGGACCTTTGTAATAAAATTCTTCTCTTTAAATCTATTGTTCAACCTATCGTCCTCTACGCTTGTCCTATCTGGGGCTTTGCCTGCAAATCTTCCATTGAAAGAATACAAACCGAACAAAACAGGATACATCGCATTATTCGTAAAGCTCCAAGGTTCCTTCGCAACGATGTTATTAGAAAATATTTCAAAATCAAAACTCTCAAATTCACCATCAGGAAACATGCCAAAAAATTTTTTCAAAACCTCCCGAGTATTCGTAATGAAACTCTTTTCAGTCTACCGGATTACGATAGACTCAATCGGAAGCGACCTCGGACAATTTTGTTTGACCTCCCGTAAGCATTTACTTAATCTTTTCCCCTTCCATACCCTCATCCTTTTTATTCTCTTTGTAAATATAAATTTTCTTTCCCTTTTCTCGTATCTTTTAAAAGATACAGTTGTAATTCATACCTTTTGTTACTTTTGTTTAATCACAGAGGGAAGCACTGTAACTTGTTAATATTTTAATTCCCCTTCCTTTTTATGGAAGGATTTACAGCTTCATTTTTGCTGCTGTCCTGATTTTTCCTTTTATGTATTTATCTTTTATTCATACCTTTTTGCTCAAATGATGTCAAGAATGCACATATTGTTTTCATATAGGAGGTTAAAGTCTTTCTATGACTAGGGACTCCATTAACGTTGCACATTGGCCAACCTACGATAAACCATAACATAGCACACTCATTAGAGGGTATGTTTTCTCCTCCATCGTTTCACCCATTTTAATTTGCTGCGTCTTTATTCAGCGCAGCTTTCTAGATGGCAGAGCCTACGATAAACCATAACATAGCACACTCATTAGAGGGTATGTTTTCTCCTCCATCGTTTCACCCATTTTAATTTGCTGCGTCTTTATTCAGCGCAGCTTTCTAGATGGCAGAGCCTAATTTAATCCCGCAGCGATATAAGCGAAATCATTTATAATATAAAATATAATTTTAAAATATTATTGATGGTTGTGGATCGTGTGTAAAAATAAAAAATTAATTTACTTTTAATTTTTCGCAACCCTTTCTCTGTGGAGAGAGAGAATATTGTTGCTCGTTTTAAACTTAACTAAATGTTATCCAAATGCCTGACATTGATAAACTTTTCTTGTGTCCTTTCTGGCTTTGAATGAAATTAAATTACGTTTTTTGAAAACTTAAAATGATAGTATTAGTGGTAGTGTGAAATCCACACCCAGAAGATATTAAATGTCCGTATTTTTTCTGTTTATTTTAGCATTTTCGGAAGTATTGATTTAGACTGAAACCATCTGCTAAAAACATACTTCCCCTCTTTTTTATTTCTTGCAAATAAACATTATTTCAATGGCGCCCAGAAACTGGATTTCTACACATGGATACGGCCAAATGTGGGCGTTGCCAAATGTGGGCGTTGCCAAATGTGGGCGTGGCAATATACATGACACGCATTTCACCTATTCTCAATGCAATGTTGCAGATATTTTCCAAATAATGCTTATTTTCTATAATTAATCATAATAGTCAAGAATTACAATTTGTGTCAATTTGTGTTCCAATTAATTGTGTTCATTATTATTTTTTTTTTTGCTAAACTGTATAAGAAAAAATAAAGCTTAATTATGCCTATTCCTGTAAAACTAACCCCACAATTTTAGATGAATAAATTGAATTAAATGTCGAAAAAGGCCTTAGTCCTATAGGAGCCAATCGGGCCCTGCTCTAAAAAGGTTCCCGCGCAGTCCAGTCGGTCACGTTGTAAATATATAAATAAATTTCGGTTATAAAGCACCTGATGACATTCATGATGACTCTAAATGTAGCGAACAAAATATATTGTTTCAATCAAGCACTGGACAAAGCCAGATCATTTTTGGAAGGACAATTTGATCAGATTGAGAACTATTTAGATCATTTTGAATTTTGGGGGAATTTTCAAAAGATTGCAGAGTCCACTTCGACGATAAGAGCTTACAATCCCATCCCAGTTACTCAACAGTAGACCGTCAGTGGGCCAGTTCGGAGATTCAAAGTTCAATTCCCGGTTGGGGGCAGAAATGTTCTTTGCAATGGCGTTCGAACAAATCAACCCTCTAGGTTAGTGCAAAGATGTCGGAGGTCTGAAAGTGACCCTAGTACGAGTAGTACGGATTCAGTGAACTCTGGAAGAAGGAGCACTGATTTCAAATTGAGAGGATGACGACCAAGCAGGATACAAATCTGGGTAAAAATAGTAGCAGCAACAGGATAACCTGAGGAGTTAAATACAGCAGGAGGTGGTCAGTCAGATTGTCAGTTTCCCGCCTATCTGACATTAGAGGGTGGAGAATGCAAAGCCCACTTCGACGATAAGAGCTTGCAATTTGGTCCCAGTAGCTCAACGGTAGAGCCTAACGGTAGCTGGCGTGTTCGGAGATCCGGTGTTCATTTTCGGGTTGGTGCAACAAGGCTCTTTACAAGATTGATAATGAAACACTGGAGAAGAAAAAGTAAAATTTGAGCAACGTATATAAGCACAAGTGCCCCAATAAAGCAGCTTACAGCTGTTTCAGTGATACGATTGGATCCTCTTCGTCAGTGCAAGAGAACCAACAAACTCGAAGTCCAAATGACGAATGTGCACAAAAGGAAGAAGCAGAGGGGATTATATACCTAAGACAGAATTAAAAGAGAGACAATCAGAAATCAGCTGGAGGAACAATCCAGCCAATCTGAAATTATATCGTTTAGATGTCTTCCTTGAACCAACTGTATGTTGCATTACTGTGTTATTTGTGCTTATATACATTGCTCACATTTTCCTTTACCTTCGCAAAAATGTATTACTTTCCTCATATACTTTCTCATATACGTCGTATACTTTCCTCATATGTATAAGGAAAGTATTGTGAAGGGGTCGAAAATTCGAATTCGAGTTTTTAAAGGGAGAGCACGTTTCAAGCATCCCTGATCACAAATCAAACATTTTTGAGGTGATGTCTGTGTGTGTGTGTGTGTGTGTGTGTGCCAGTGAGTCTTTGAAGACGATATCTCACGAACGAATGCAACGATTCGAATGAAATTTGGTACAAAAATCACAATCCATGAATACTGGAAGCCTATTGTTTTTAAACGTAATCGAATGTTCAGAATTCCCCCTAAATTTTCGAGTGAAATTTTGAAAAAATCATCAAAAATTCAAAACCTTTAATAAAGTTACGCAAATAGACATATCTTATGTAATTTTTCCTTATAAAACGATTGACATAACCTTTAGAACGCTAGCATGAACCGCTCTCGAGATATTGCATATTTTTCAAATAAATTTATCAAAAAATCCTATAAATTAAAAAAATATCAACTCTTGAGGAATATGTGAACTTTTCATATGTAATATCATGCGATGAATTTGGTGATATCATTCTCATGGATCTAGCTCGTTCCATTCATGAGAAAAGATGCTTTGAGTAATACTTTTGTATTTGAACTCCAATAGTCATTTATCTGCTATAAGAATAACTTAATTCTCCGTCCATAACGCTTTGCGAGATTTTGACGATGAATTTGGCGGAATGTTGCCAACTTGGAGATTTTTTAAGTGTTGCCAAATTAACGAAATTCTCGCCAAATGGATAAAAATAAAGCTAAATTAATGAAAATGACGACTAATTGTCGAAAATTCAATCTCTTGGATAGAATATAAGTATCTACTATAAGAATAACCTATTTTGTTTTTAAAATAAATGTAGTAAATTCATTGCATTATATAAGAGAAGTCATGTGCTGCCCACATCAGATTTTTTTACTTATTGATTGTAGAATCATTATGCTGATTTAGAAATCTTATTAACTGCTGCCGAAATTGTTGAAGACGTTCAAATAGTCAGTACCAATAAATTATTCGGTCTCGAAGGTAGAATAGCGCTAATTTGCGAAATGAAAACGTTAAAAACAATTCATCCAAATTCATTTTATTTAAATTAAAAAATATATATTCCAAAAATATGTATATTCCAGAGTCAAAATGAACGCTTTATAGTTTGTTTTTTAATTAATATAGTGTTCTTCGCATATATTTAGCAATCCCTGTCACCTGAGCTTTAGGTCACGACGTTTTTAAAGAAAGGATCGAAGATCCGGGGGTAGGAAAGTGACACGTGGAAGCCGATTTCGACCGTTTTTCCATTTTCCCTTTTTTTCAACCCCATCCAAACGTCGTAGAAAAATCCAAAACACACGACCGGAAAGAGCAGACAATTGCGAGTAAAAATATATCAATTTCATATCTCAGCGACAAATTGTAATATTATTTAAAAATTTTAAAACAAAAGTCACTTTCGACTAAAAAAACGAACTTTCGTTTTTAAATCTTCGCTTTGGGAAAAGTACCGACAATTTTGACTACTGATTTATATTTTTAAAAAGCTCAGAGGTCAGGCTTTCTTAAAAGCCCAATCTGGTCGATAAATAAGAAAAAGTAGCCGCACGATCCGGATTTTAAGAAAGACAGATTTCCAATTTCTCGGGCAAACCACGAAAGAAAAGATCGATTTTTCAACAAAACACGCGCGCAGACTCACGGTGTTTCTATGGCGGAGGGGAGATGGGCGAGGTTATGACGTCACGGTTCTGACAAGGTTGCGTTAGATACGCATAGCGGAATCGAATGGAACATTAGATATTTGTGCCTGCCAAATAATGAATGTACTTCATTAAACTAATACAAACCATCCATTTTATTGGAATAAATTATTTATCCATTTTATTGGAATAAAAAAATATTTTCGAAATAAATTACTTTTCATTTTAAATTTCAATGTACTTAAAATGTATTTATTAATTTTTTTAAACGTTATTTCTTCTTACAACTCAACCCAAACCTTTCACTTTGTTGTGTTTGCATTTTAATTTTGATTATTAATAGGGTATTAATACAATCGGACATATAATTAAATAATCACAAATAGAAGTACATTTCTAAACTGATCATTTGTATATTTACCTTTTCAACTTTATGCATTACTTTACAGCCTTATACAATCTTATATCTCATACTTATCCAATTTGATGTCTATTTCGTTTAAACTTCGGATTTTTCCTCATGTTAGCAACTTGAAATATATACTAAATCTAAGCATACATCTACCTACCTACCTTTGACTTTATTCTGATGTAAATTTTCGTTTGTATTATGCATTTGGCTTGGAGTGACGCCTGGTTTGGCGACGGCTGCAAGTAATATTGTTCAGCTGGTTAGTCCCAAACAATTAGTTTCACTTCTCATCTGATGTTTTACCACATGAATAACTTATTCTTAAAATAGATACTGGAGAACAACAAGAGAAAATAATATTTTGATTTTCTTCTTAATCGTCTAGACAGTTTCCTCAGAGATAAAATACGTGGAAGCTCAATGTTTCTTTATTTTTTATTATATTTCGTGTGGAGGGGAAACTATAAATTTTCAGGAATATATACAGGGTGAATTGCACCTAATATGACAAACGAAAGGGGGTGATAGAAGATCCCATGTGCAGTATAAAACACCATAGCAATCCTGTGCTATCTCTAACCATTTCCGAGTTATGGTGTATAAAAGGAAAGTGCGTCAATTTAAATAAAACTAATTTGTGAGGTTTCTGAAAGGTCTATACGCAGAATAAGCGCATAATTGGAAAGAGCAGAAAAAATCATATAAGATGGCATCATTTCCATCAGGATATCTGGATTTAACGGCGAGCTACAAGTGCTGAAACATTGGCGAAGTGCAAAATCGAAATGTTGCCAAACTCTGTAACCGGCTATATCGCAGAAACCCTTCTAACTACACTCGATCAAATTTACCAAAAACTTTTCCTTTCCCCCAGCGTTCGAATGAGCCTGCAATAAAACATAGTGGTGTTTTAGTTCAGGAGAAATTTAGCTTTTGGTTTTCAATACATCACTGAAATCGGCGTTCGTCGAAGTAGACATTTGACGAACATGCAGCAAACGAAACGATGGTACATAAATGAAACATATGGAAATCCATCACTATTTGCATAAGAACTCTATCGGATATGTATATGTTTTCCAGCCTTCCTGCGAGCGCATCCCACTTGCAGGTACAAAAGGCGAGGAATGAACCTAACAGATCATTAGCCCTTCAGTTTCTTTTGCGTTTGTTGCTGTTCTTGCATTAGCATTTTCTGGACTTTGCCTCAAATTGCCTGATTCTTTTCAAGCTGCTCTCACTTCTTGCTTTCTGTTAGTCCGCACTTTGTGTGTTTTCGTACATTGGCTACGATTTAACCAAGTTAGTCCTTATTCCGCTGTAGTGTTTTTCTATTATTTTTGTAAATTAATATTGAAATTTTAACCTTTTTTGTTTACCTTTCTGAATATTATTTTCAATTGGATCCATTGAAAGGATCAAGTTGCCATACATTCTAACTTCTGAACTGGAATGCTTTCTTTTACAAAGAAAGAGTACGCGGACCTGCATGTTGTGTGTGGATTTTGTAATGGTAACTCTCAGAGTACAATCTGTGCTACGTACATCGTCGTGCGCCCAACCGTGCTGTATTTGTTGCAGTTCACCAAAGGCTTAAGGAGGCTGGTTCGTTTGGTAAGGTGTACGAAAGAGGCCACGATCGCCTCTCCGTCACCGTTGAGGAGTATGTACTAGACTGAGAGGAAGATCCAAGTGTGAGTTCACGCATACTTGCGAGAGAAGGTAGAATTTCACAAAGTAAAACGAACAATATGTTGCACAAAAACCAGTATTATCCGTGCCATTTCACATGGGTAGAAGAATTATGACGCCCAGACTGGTAAAAGGGGTAACATTTTGCCGCTGGCTGTTAGAGCGAGATATTAAAGAACACAAATTCCTGCTAATGATAGTGTGGACAGATGAGTCATTTTTCACTCGGGAAGGCATGTTAAATTTACATAACGCTCATTACATAATCATTACATACTCATTTACATAATCATTACTCTCAACAAAATTCATTTGTAACGCGAAACTTATCGTTCCAGAAGCGATTCAGTTTAAATGTTTGGCTTGGATGGTTGTCGGTCGCTTGATAGACCCACATGAGTTTCAGGGTCACCTGACAAGCAATACATATTTTGGCGTTTCTGGAAAATGATCTGCCACGATTATTTGATATCATTCCTGCACCCCCAATGAGCGGAAACTATTTTCCAACAGGATGGTGCCCAACTATTTTCCAACTATTTTCCAACAGGATTGATTGGTACTACGGGGCCAATTCCTTGGCCACCTAGATTGCCTGATCTGACTCCATTAGACTTCTTTTTCGGGGTTTCCTGAAGCAAGAGGCTTTTTGCACAGAATTTTCCGGTTTGCATGACTTGAGGAGCCGGCTTAATGAGGCAATATTAAAACTTAGGGATGAACTTTCGCTGAGAGCTATGGTGGTTTCAGTTCGTAAGCGGGCAAGGGCATGTATCAGGTGTGGGTACAACCAAGTTTAGCAGCGGCTGTAATTTTCACACATAATTCCAAATGCATACCCTCTTTAATCATAGAAAGGGGATACGTCAGTCGTATTTTTTTAATATTCTTTGTGAAAGAAGTGAGAAACGTCATACGTCTTTTGCTTCTATTATGTTTGCAAATTTAATACAAATGATATTTTTCTTGTTTGGTTTTAAAACTTTCGTTTTTGTACCTCACAAAACAGCAAGCTGAAGGTGGACAGGAAATTGGAATGAAGGTCGAGCATGGCACCTCGCGAGTGTTAAATCCAGATATCCTGATGGAAATGGTGCCACCTTATAGGATTTTTTCTGCTCTTTCCAATTATATGTTTATTTTGTGTGTAGACCTTTCAGAAACCTCCCAAATTTGGGTTTTTTCAGACTTGACGCACTTTCTTTCTATCCACAATAACTCGGAAACGGTTAGAGTTAGGACAGGGCTGCTATGGTGTTTTATACTCCACATGGGCGCCCCCTTTCTTTTAGCAGATTAGGTGCAATTCATCCAGTATAATTAAATTTTAGGGAAGCATTGCCCCCAGTTTAGAATCTTAGAGTGGGGACAGCTGCTCCTCTTTGCCCTATGGCTCCGTCTCTAGTGTTTATGAACATAATATAGAACGATATTTATGGGATTCTATGTGCAGCAGAAAAATATTGTTTAAAATAAGTAATTTTTAACATTGCAATTTAATATAAATCCTCTGCAAACTCTTAAATTTTAACAATGCCTTTCAATTTCTGCATGTCCTCCACTCAAATAAGATTCGTTCCCAAATTGTTTTATACCGATTGTCACTAAAACTAAACATTGAAATCAGACCAAACTTTTTTAAGACTTATTACGAAATATTTTTCAATATATATTTTATTTCCTGTAACTTACATGGAATTACTGTCCATTCGCAAGTTAATAGTAAGCAGCATGTAGACACATCCTTACATGATAGGAATCTTCAGAGTGGCGACATTTAAAAAAATGCAGTCCATAATTCTCGGATGATTAGCTATTGGGAAAGAGCTATGTTAATACAGCAAGTGGTAATTTTTTTTCAAATTTTAGCGATCCCCACAGAAACTTTAGATAAACAGACATCAGTAATAATTATGCAGAGATAGAACATTCACCTATTGCTCGTTGCTAAATCTAAAATTATTATACATACAGATCAAATTAATGTTCGGCCTCGGGATTAGATTAATGCGGTGACCTGCTTTGAGTGTTGGGTTCGGGTTTGTTTTCCTTCATTATTCAAATTGTGAATTGGATTTCCTTTAGTACTCAAATTGCGAGTTGCGTTTACTAACCCTTTCGAGCTGCACGTCGGATTTACTGTATCTTTCAAGCTGAGCGTCGGATTTACTGTACCTTTCAAGCTGAGCGTCGGATTTACTGTACCTTTCAAGCTGTACGTCGGATTTACTGTACCTTTCGAGCTGAGCGTCGGATTTACTGTACCTTTCGAGCTGCACGTCGGATTTACTGTACCTTTCGAGCTGCGGGCCTAGTGGCGGATATAACCTCAAAAATTATTTTTAAAGACTGTATCTTATCCCATTTTTGTGGATTTAATTCGATAAATGGGTTACAAACTTTAAACACCAGAAAATTGTACATATGCGTGTTGATTCTGAAATTGATAGCCTAGGGAAAGTAGTAGATTTGGTAGTGAAAATGATAACATGGAATATAATAAAACATGCAAAAATAACGATAAAAATTTAATTTATTGTCATTTTTGTAGATTTGCGTTTTTGCTTGGTTTTCTCGAAATTAAATTGTACCAGGGTAGCCAGCTTGGTGAAAATATCTCTGATCTTGAAAGATTAAGCTAATTTAATTCAGTCAATTCTTTTTTTTATATTAAGAGGCCGAAACTTTTATTCCTATAGAGAAACTGGTTGATTATATTTTGCACTATACTTCTTGAAGATTTTTTTTTTAATTTTATTTTGTGTTTACTTAGTAGAAATAATCATATTTCGGGTTTTAAAACTCTATTTCACTTATTCAATTTTCAATATTTCCTTTCAATCTATGGTTGCTGTAATATAAAATATTCTCGTGTTATTCTCTGCTTTCAGGGCTTGCGTTAGAAGATATTAAAATGCAGTTTTCATATTTTATAGAAATCCGTCGTCTGTCGATATTTTCATTACGTCCTCCGCATAAAAGCTGTAGAATATATTGAACAGCATAGAAAATGATCTTGAATGCATATTGATTTTCAGATAATTTTTTTCATGGTATGGCGTGCTTATACTTTATAGATAGCGGTCACTAAATATAACAATCCCTTTTTTTAAACAATTAGTATTTTAGCTATTAGTATATGATTCAAATAAAAAATACCACAAACAGGCGAGTGCAAAAGCCGCAAAGAAACTGTGAGATACCAGTGGAGTTGAAGCAATTCATACAATCGACAAAATGTAATAAGAAATATTCATACACAAAAAATGAGTCACAAATCTTACAAAACCACAAAATAATTCATAACAGCAAGCAATGGGCAGATTTAAAGGTTAGTGTGACACCAGTCAAGTGAGTCTACTGTAGAGTAGTACTAGTACTAGTAGTCTACTGCAGAGTAGTACTAGTAGTTTACTGTAAAGTAGTACTAGTACTAGCTAAAGTAGAAATGCAAATTCTTGTCATTAATTAGGAAGCACAGAAAGCAATCATGCATATCCAAACGGAATAACAAACGGATAACCGATATATGATGCATAAAAATTTCGGGATGTGGGGATACTTAAGTGCAGTTTAAGCACAGGAAGGACCTGCGCAAATTCTTTTTTTTCCTGAAAGAAGAATTAATTTTCATGGGAACACATAAAAAAATTTCATGTCAACAAGCAAACGGAGGATCTTCATTTCGCAAATAGCCCTGAAGTGTAAATATGCAACTTTCAACTAGATATTTATAGCAATACGACAGTTAAGATGTTAAGATGTGTAAGATGATAAGATCAGCTAATTATAGCGGAAGTCTCAACGGTAGCTTCAATATTAGTACTCTGAATAATATATATATTTTTTATTTTTTGAATTATTTAAATATTACAACTTTTGAAATGACAACAGCGTTTGCAACAATGGAGGGTTAAATTTTGATGATAAATAATATAAACAAAATTTTTAACTTCAAAATTGTATAAAAAGTCTTTGCAAATCCATATAAAAATACTGGAGACTTTTCAATATTTTGGCACATGGGTCGTTTCGATATATATTGATCTATAATTTAAAGAAATTGAGATCCTATTACAAATATTGTATAATCTTTCCTAGATTGGTATAATGTACTTATCCATTTTTAAAAAAAATTTTATTAGTCCGGAATTAAAAATACTGTAACAAAATAAAATGTGTATTTTTTAAGTTATCGACACTTGAGCAACAGAACCGAAACTTTTAGCTTCAATTTAAGAAAAATGGAGTTTGCAGCGCCAAAATTCAGGTATGAGTTTTATTTTTAAAATGGATTTCATTTTGGCTTTCTTTCCCAGAGATGTTTGGAATTTGTATATCTTTAACAAATATGTAAATAATCCATCAACATTTTCTAAATTCTGGCTCTTCTGCTCTCTGTGAAACACATTTGGCTCCTATTTAAAAAAAATCGAAATCGAAAATTGAGGAAGATAATTTTTTTTTTACACGGGGTCAAATTTTACTCTTTTAGAGATTTTTCAAAAATATTTAAAAATCTTTTCAATTGTTCATATGCTTAAAAGTTCCCTGTAACTCTTCGGATATACCGACATACTTATATAAATGAATGCATACATACATAGGTTTTTCACGCGTTAATATATGTAATGTATATCCTGCATACATATATATGTAATATGTGTATCGGAGTGCGGCAGAATATACATATATATGTAATATGTATATCCTTCCATTATGATTCCATTCCGAGTTCGCTCTATTGGATAGAGCAAAAGTTTGATTAGGCAGGCAATACACTCGATACAATTTTGAGTCATCTTGACAGACGGAAGGAAGTCTTATTGACAGATGTGAGTTTTCTTGACAGCCGGAAGTCTTCTTGGTAGACTATTTTTGGGGGTTCAGCTATTTCAATCCGTCCTATCTTAATTATTCAGACAGAAATGTAAAAGTAAACAACAAGAACTTTAAATAAACGGTAAGGTGTTTTGAGTAAGCTAATCGATTACTCATACAGATAAACCTCCATTCAATATTTTATATATCTTTCATTATACAATATATGATATTTTGTAACAGAAGATTAGATACTGTAATGCTTGTCGAAATAAATTTTCAGCTATATCTGAATGAAACATAAATCTATTAAAATTAGTTTTCTTTTAAAATACGGAGTTTAACGATCCGTAAGCAATGCTGTACAGAAAAGTGGTCTAACCATATTTTTAATTATGAAACATATTGACGATGTTCGTCGTTTACGAAAGTATAATAGTTTATGATAATTACATATTCTTAGAAATTAATTATCAATATATTATTACCCATAGTCTCAACTTGTTGCCATTGCAGGCCATTGCTGAGAAGGTCTCGAAACTTTATCACACATGCTTCAAGCTGCTTTGGAGTCTCGAACACAAGCATTGACTTCCTGATTGGCATCACCTCATATCGTCTGATGAGCCGTGAATCAGCTTGAAACACTATTATGGTCGCATACGTGTTAGAAGACACTATAGGGAACGGTAACTAGCAGCGGGCAATTTGCAGCCATTTCGGCACATCGGCAGATGGGATGTCATTGGGCTCCATTAGCGATCTCATCTGATATTAAACAAGGGGATCCTAAAGAGCCATCAATATACCACGAACATTTTGGAGGCATAAGTGATAACATTTATTCAAAGTTATCTTGGCGTTATATTCCAGCGGAACAAAGCCCTTGCACGTTTGGCCCAGCACGTCCTAGACATCTTTCATGCACGTCAGATAACGCTTCTTCTCTGGTCTGCACATCCACCAGACATGCACATCCACCAGAACGAATATGTCTGGGATATGGTTGCTAAGCAACTGGCCGATCAAGCTCCTCCTCTATCCATCAGAAATAACCCATGGACTCGCATAAAAGCAACCAGGAGGTCTAATCTCCAGGACGATATAAACATTTCTTCTATTCAATGTCACGTCTTACAAACGCTGTTATCGTTGCACGAGATGGTTTTACACAATACTAAATTTTGAAACAAAAAAAATGTATAGTTCTGCACATGTAACCAGTTATACATATAATCAATTAACCTGAGTAATTTGTGAAACAAATGTCATTTGAATAGTGCGGCGATATTTTCTCGGTGTTGCAATTTTCATAAATAGTAATGTAATATGATGTGACTAAAAAAATATCTCTAATATAAATGATTCGTAATTTAGTAATTTCGTAATTTATTGTGTGTTGGGTAATTTATAGTGTATTTTGATAAATAAGTATGAGTAGATGGGGGAAATAATAAGTGTTACAGAATTCAAATATAATAGGAAAAAAATCTGATGTGGGCAACACATGACTTTCCTTATATAATGTAATGAATTTACTACTTTTACAGTAAAAAAATAGGATTTTCTTGTCGTAGATACTAATATTCTTTCCAAGATATTGAATTTTCCACAATTAGTCGTCATTTCCATTGATTTAGCGTCATATTTATCCATTTGGCGAGATTTTCGTTAATTTGGTAACATTTCAAAAAAGTCCCCAAGTTGGCGACATTCCGCCAAATTCGTCGCCAAAATCTCGCCAAGCGTTATGCACTAAGAAATAAGTTTTTCTTAAAGCAGATAAATGACTATTGGCGTTCAAATACAAAAGTATTATTCAATGTATCTTTTTTCAAGAATGGAACGAGCTAGATCCACGAGAAGGATGTCACTCAATTTATCGCATGGTATTACATATGAAAAGTAAACATGTTTCTCAATAGGAAATATTTTTCTTTTTATTTTATATGACTTTTTGATAATTTTTTAAAAAAATGTACAATATCTCGAGAACGGTTCACGTTAGCGTTCTAAAATTTATGTCAATCGTTTTCTAATGAAAAATTACATAAGAAATGTCTATTTGCGTAACTTTATTAGTGGTTTTAATTTTTTGACGATTTTTTCAAAATTTCATTCGAAAATTTAGGGGGGTTCTGAACATTCGATTGCGTATAAAAACAATAGGCTTCCAGTGTTTACGGATTGTGATTTTTGTACCAAATTTGGTTCGAATCGGTCCATTCGTTCGTCAGTTATCGTCTCCACAGACTCACTGACACACACACATACACACATACTTTCACACACACACACACACACACACACACACACACAGACATCACTTCAAAAATGTTTGATTCGTGATCAGGGATGCTTGAAACGTGCTCTCCCGTCGAAAACTCGAATTCGAATTTTCGACCCCGTCACAATACTTTCCTTATACATTATGTATATAAGGAAAGTAATAGAATGAAATATATAAATAAAAACCACCCCCACACACAAGTTACGCCATGTTTAATCAGATCAGATTTTCCTTATTAATCCTCTCAATGTCGAAGGGAAAATGTTGAATAAATACAGAAACTGCAATCATTGCACAAAAAGGCGTCTTTGACTTATCAAAAATGCCTCGAAAAGCCAAAAGTCGATAAGTTTGGATAGAATAATTTGAACACGAGATGTGTTATATTGTTTGTGATATACTGTACATAAGAAAAAAAATTCAAGAAGATTGTTGAATTCAAGCAGATATAAATAACACTTTTTTAATTAGCTTTGTTCTCAAAGTAAAAAAAAAGTTTTTTCAAATAGACCTTTTTCAAGCATTTTTTAATTACACACATTTGGCAGAGGAGTAAAAAGCACCTGATTTTGTTGATTAAATTTTGTCTGCTAAACTTAAAGTATGTCAAAGTTATCTTTGATATAAAAACAATATCTAATGATTTTACATAAAGAAGCAGACGATTTTATAGCAGACTTTTCGATGAAGTTTTAAGCATGGAGTTAAATTAATTTTACCTCCATGCTTTTAAGTTTTTAAGTAAAATAAATTATTGTAGTATTGTGATAAATGAAAGGAATGGGACAGAAGTGTATGTATAAAATATTTACTGCTTTTACATGGAGAGCCAGGCGACTCATATTTCAACGACGTCAGTTGAATAAAGTTCATTTTTTTCAATGAAGTTTTAAGTTTCAAAGATAATAAATTATTGTAGCATTGTGATAATTTTAAAAATTTTACCGCTGAAAGTATCGCATTTTAGAGATATTTAAATAAAATTGCATTGCAGTTGTAAAGTGTTTCATAATCAATGCTTTATGCATGACTGATCTTTCTTGTTAATTTATATTTAGTGTTGCATCCGTCCTGAAACCGCTTTATTTTTACGTAATTTTTGTAAATCTATATACTGCGCCAAAGCAATTACAATTTTTTTAGTTTAAATGATTATCAAACTTTGATTATTTCTATAACGAAGCCTAGTTTTGACGTATGTAGACTGTAAGCACATCAAGCTGTAAGATGAGTTGTATAAAAATTGCCAAAAATTTTTAACGCAAAATTATTTCGCTCTGGAGTCTGGAATATAGCTGATACGAATGAAACATTCATTGATTTTACATTTAGAAGCAGACAATTTTGTAGTATTGCCTTTTTAGATGAAGTTTTAAGCATGAAGTTATAAATTACTTTTACCTCAATGGTTTTAAATTTTTAAGTAAAATAAAATATTGTAGGGTTACGATAATTTTAAAAATATCACCGCTGAATGTAACGCAATTTATTGATGTTTAAATAAAATTGCATTGCCTTTGGAAAGTATTTCATAATCAATGCTTTATGCATGATTGATTTTTCTTGTTGAATTTTTTTGTTGTTTTTGTAGTTCGTTTTCTAAGACAGCACTTGTTTACTGACATATCAAAGACCGCTGATGGAATGTGCTGTTAAAATTTAACTATCATTATGTTGTTAAGATAGCAGTTGGCGCATATTTTATTGACAAAAGTGTATTTAAATGCATTGAAGGGCTTTAGGGTGGATTCTGGATTTAGGTACAATTCCATATTCGTTTACAGATATTGCTCTTATTTGTGTTTGCTTTCATAAGCGTGATCATTATTGTAACTAGTGAAATAAGCGAGCATTATGTCCTGTAAATAATTTTATAACAAGATTTATTCATGGGATATAATTTCTAAAATAGACCGGGACTTTATTTTTAGAAAGAAGCGAATTGACGATCGTTCAGTTTCAATCCAATTGTCTAGATAGTAATGAAATATTATCGTGCTTTTGTTTATATGAATAGAAAATAATAAACGTTATAATCCGTTACGACGTCGTTTAATAACAAGTTAAATGAAATTACATTTTATCTCGTGCAATAAATCTGTGATATTAAGAAATCAGTCCATGGAGTTAATAGTATTCTAATTACATGGATCACTCGATTTTAAATCACGATTCGTTCTAACTTTTATTTGTGAAAAGTAATTAACTCGTATGTGGCACATCTTGACTTTTTCATACCAGGATTCCTTTTCAAATTTTACAAAAGAAAATTTGAAAAACCGTTATTATGTGTCCAAATGATTACAATTATAGCGTGTTACTATTCATTTTAAAGAGATTGGAAAATTATTTCGATTGATATCATACTTGGTAATGTACCCTCGGGGGGTAACAGTCCCCCCGGGAGTGGCTAATTACGTCATGAACAAAAATATTGTATCAAGAGCAATTATTGAATTTATTAAGTTTCGTGGTCATTTCACAACAATGGTTGAAACTATTAAGTTTCGTGATCATTTATTTCACAACAATGATTGAAACTATTAAGTATTTTGATCATTTCACAACAATGGTTGAAACTATTAAGTTTCGTGAAACTTTCACAACAATGGTTGAAACTATCACATGTCGTGCTCATTTCACAACAATGATTGAAACAATTAATTATTTTCGTTAAGATTCTGCTCAAGCGGCCGAGGCCACCATCCCCAGGAGCAGGAACGGACTCCTGTTAGGAACACTCCACCAACCACAACAACAATATAGTCCGCGAAAAGCAGCTGAGCCCAAAACTCCAACAAACCCAACGCAGACCTTTAGACTGGTCTTCGGAGACATATCCTCTCCTAACCACTTTATTAGGACAAAAAAATACAGGCTTACTGACCAAGTCGATGAGAAAAATTAGAACAAAGCTTACAACAAGGGAATAATCATTCCGAGAGCAAAACAAACATACATTATACAGGACACAAACAAGTATCAAGCCACAGTACCTTACTCGTAGGTGAAAACTCTATCACAGCAGCAACATCATAAAACCAGCCAGAGGAAACTCAGCCATCAAAGGCTGGTAACCATAAAATCAGTTAAAATAAAGAAATATAAGTTAAAGTCCCACGTCAAAGCTAAGCTTTCGCATAGTTAACTTTGGTGGAGGCAAAGACTAATTCTTTGACATAAATGTTGCATTCTTGATAGGTATATCTAGGAATACATAGGTTTTATACATCGTTTTAAATTCTGTACTGGGCCTTGTGCTGTTCATGCACACTGCTTTACCTTCGCAGTTCACTGCCTTGTGACCTTTTTGCCACAGTTAGACGGAAAATAAAGTTTAACTGCGACTATGCGAAAAACTGCAGATACTGCAACAGATACGAACTTTCTAATCAGATACTGAAAAGATTTCGTTAGACTAAAGTTCCATCATAAGGATTTGAAACCCTCTCAATAAACTTTTCCGGAATCCTAGTTGAGAGTAAAGATTGGAAGCGCTACTTGTGAGTAAAAATGGGAAACACTGCTAGAGAGTAAAGATCAGAAACACTACTAGAGAGTAAAGAAGTGTAACATTTAAGCCCTGACGAGATAGACCGTATATCTTACATTCAAAGTTATGCTTAACTTCATGCGAAGAAGGTAGTTTCGAGAAACCACAAATACCAGTTAGTGTTTATCGTAAATATGCTTTGAAAACATATTCCAAAGAATTTAAAAAGAGGTGGCAATCGACAGACGGTTCTACAGAAACAGATCAGTAACAGTTGGAGAATATAGCTAGAGATAACAGTCAGAGTCGGGATTTCAATCTGCATAAAGGTCTACAGAGAGATCAGTACATATGAGAATATAGTTGGAAATAGGAGTGCAGTGAGACTCGGGATTGGGACATGTATTGAGTACTATAGAGATAGGCAGGATAGCTAAGAAATGTGAGACGCCCGGATGAACAGTGAGCCAGAGACATAATGCGAACTTATGTGCTGCAGACGAGATCCGAATATGGAACAAAGTTTTCAACAGTGCAGTGATAATGCGGTCATATATAAAATGTCATTTTCAGTTTAGGAATTTTTGTATGCTTGGTGTCACCAGTCCAGTCTCCTTAAATATTTAATTATAATTATTGTAATATAATTATTATTATAAGGTGCTTAACCCTTTCGCGACGAATGGCACGCCCAGGTGCCAGATGCGAACATGCATTCAAGTACGAACGGCACTCATTCGGGCCAGAGGAAATTTTACCGCAAGCGGGTAGTGGCACGTATAAGTGCCACTACGCAGAACGTTTTAATTTGTGAACTAGATGGCGTTACTTGTCCATGGAACTAACTTCAATGCATTTTGCAGAGGCATGACCTTGGCAGAAGAGGATCGAATGAATTATTTCTCCATTTGGAGCGGTGAAAATCATTTTGTAACATAAACAAACAGAGCAATTCTCGTAGCATCAACAGTTTTATAATTGAGTTTCGGTTTTTATTTTTATTTCAGCGTTATGATTTCGTTGGTGAATCATAGGAATATAAGAGAGTATTTTTTTTTGTTTGGGTTTTAGAGGCAGTGAAATTATTCGTTTATTTCGGATAAAAGAATGGGAGCAACTAACGAGTATTTTGTATTCAGATTTGTATAAAAATTATACATCAAATAGAACATAAATATTTCTTTTATTCCTGTAAAAAGTAGATTTCTGTGTTGAATAGGTGATTTTTAGTGAATTTTTTTCGAGAGTTAGGCTTAGCGCAAAAAATGCGCCGTCCTTTTCGACCAGTTCGGAAGCGAAGCGCGTCGTCCTTTGGGCCGCGACAGCTCCGGAATGCCGCCGTCCCGAAAGGGTTAATAAATAGGTATTTTAAAGTCAACATTGGTAAAGTTAATTGTGTAGTTTTATGTTAATTTAATTTATTCCAGGAACGCATATTAAGAATTTAATGGCGGTTTTAGTGCGGCACAATATAAAGTTTACGACTATATAATATGACGGTCATGCTCAAGATGTTCAATTAAATGCATGCTTTGCATTCTTTTTCATTTTCCAGCACCACACATGAATCCTCTACGCAAACGTGGCTGTCCATGAAAAATACGTTCCTCACCGAGAGGGGTTTCCTAGACGTCAGACTCAGAACGTGAGATTTTAATAAATAGTTCTGGATTTTTCCAAATTGCCCCTATATGGCTGTATTGAAGTGGATTTCAAATACTTTTCTTTTGATTACGTTCCAGACAATCTAGAGATGATTCGAAAAAAAACATTCTGAGCACTAGCTAACGTGTAACTTATAGCTTACAGCTAAGCGTGTCATTAGGATAAAACTTACTGATATGTCAGTAAAGACTGCATTTATAGCAAACATTGGCTCTAAGAAACTCCTTATAAGCCCTCTGGTGCATCCCCATTGACCTTATCTCGATTGATCAACACAATTAAGGTACCGGATCCAAGGAGATCGCCCAATTATTACCTTTCTTGCCCTTAAAGTGAGATCTGACTGTAAATTCTGGTCATTCCTTCGATTTGAGAAATAATTTTCTCTTTTAAATTTTCCCCAGCACTGTTATCTTCAACATTATACAAAACCATTTGGGGTCCAGTTTTACCAATTTTCCAATTGGAAACATTTCAACGCATCTTGATCAGTAAACTCACTGATGAGTTTATTACTATCTGTACCTGTTTCCACAACGATTCTTCCGTTAGCTATATTTCTTATGACCCTTACACTAATGTTCAATTTTTAAGGATTGGCTAGGTTTTGAACATCAGATTTGGTTTCATCTGAGTTCTGTCGAGCTGATGAATGAATTGTCAATACATGAGTGGTTTGTTTCCTGGTCTTAGTTCCATTTCTCTTTTCCCCTTTTTCTACAGCTTGCGCATATGAGACGCTTTTTCCTACTGCATTTAGTTGTCCCATCTGGACCGTAACCAAAGTTTTTGTCCTCAATCAAAACAGTCAGCAACAAAGCCAAATCGTCCCTCATTCTAGTTTGAACTGGAACAGAAACATTTATCTTTCCTATTTCGACCTCTATGTTAATGACATGATACAAACTTTGTCATATAATCATCGATATTGGTACTAGAATCCAGCTTGAGAGTAGAAATAATATCTTCCTCGTTTCCTTTACTAGTCAAGAAGCAAGATGTTCAATGGGCTTACCCTACTGATGGGAATAAAGTCAATAAGTCTGGTCAGGAGTAGTAAGAGTGCTTATTTTAATAACTCAATCATCGGACGGTTTTCGACCCTTAATCACTTAAGGGAGACCACGCCCCCACTTCACTAAATAGAAGATCAGGACAAGGCTAGTTTTGACATACACTTAATAGGCAGCACTAGTTTTTTTATACATAAAGAGATCAAACTTCCTTATAACTCAATATATAATTAAGGAAATCAAACAATTAAGCTGCCAAAAATATAACTTTTTATACCTTCACTGGTCTCCTGCGGAGAAGGGTCCTATGTCATAAATGTTCATTTAATGAAGATTGACGTAAAGTTTTAAAGGTTCACATAAAGGCATGAATATTATTTTTAAAATTTAAGGTTAACGTAAAAGTATGAGGATTGACAAGTTGAAATCTGATGTAAAATTATGAATATTGAATTATAATAGAATATTGACGTAAAGGTACAAATGTTGACGTACAGATGAACGTTGACATAAAATCATAAAGGTTAGCTTAAAATTGAAAGTTGACGTAAAAGCATATATACTGACGTAAGAGTGCAAAGGTTTACTTAAATTCTAAGGTTGCATCTTTACTTTAAATTTTATGTTTACATAAACTATGTACATAAAATAACAAGAAAGATCAATCATGCATAAATCATTGATCATGAAACACTTTCTAACTTCAATGCAATGTTATATAAACATCGCTAAAATGCGATACATTCGTCGGTAATATTTTAAAATTATCATAATACTACAATAATTTATTATATTTGAAAACTTCATCGAAAACAAATGAACTTTATTCAAATAACGTCATCGAATTATAAATCGCATCTATATAAAAGAGCATTTCATTCATAAACTTTTTTCCATTCATCACAATACTATAATAATTTATTTTATTAAAAAACTTAAAACCATGAAGGTACACGTAATTTAACTATATGCATAAAATTTCATCGAAAAACTCATCTGGTTCTCTGTGTAAAATCAATGAATGTTTCATTCATATCAGCTATATTGCAGACTCCATGAGCTAAATAATTTTGCGTTAAAAAATTCAGCAATTCTTATACAACTCATTCTAAATCTTTTGGGGCTTACATTAGTGAAAATTAGGCTTCGCACACATTAGTGACATACTTCGTTACATTAGTGAAAATTGGGCTTCGAAGTACATTCCATAAGTGAAAATTCGGCTTCCTTGTAGAAATAATCATAGTTGGATGATCATTTAAACTCAAATATATTGTATTTGCGTTGTTTCGGTATGTAGATGCACAGAATTTAAGCAAAAATAAAGCGGTTTTAGGACGGATACACCACTCAACATGAATTAAAAAGAACTTTAAAAATCACGATTTTGACACAAGATGGAGTCCATATTTTATTCTGAAGTGGGTTACGTGATCTCTTCGTATAATGGACACGTGATCACTTCATATAAAAGGTGTAATTATTATTTTTATTTTTATTTTAAAAACTACTGAATATAATTTGCTGAAATTTTTTTTATATATTTTATGCGATAACTTGAATATTTCCTAAAATTTTCGAAGCAATTTGTGAATTTTAAACCCGCTTACAAAATGTTTGAAGAATTATGTCCCATAGGGTTCAATGTATTTCATTTCTTCAACACGGGTTCAATCCAAAACTATTTGGGTGATTTTATTCATTTATATTCACATAGATTCCACAGACCATCAGAACAACATACTAAAATATCGTTTTGATAAAGTCGTTTTTACGGCAATTATCGTGTTAGCGGACAGACAGATAGACAGACAGAATCCACACTGTTATAAACACTTTTTAACTATGTTGTAAAGTGTTAAAAATGTTCTTTATTGAAAACTTTACTGCATTAATTATTTGAATGTACTTTCCTAAAAGTAACATATCGTAAAATATATGGTTTCGGATCTTTCAGAAATATTTATACAGTAACATTATCTCTTATGACATTACATACATAAATAAAGAGATCTCTACATACATTTTTATCATAATCAATTTGATGAAATTATCTTAATAGAATATTATTAATATTCTATTTCACTGTTATTAGGATGTATTTTGATCTTACTTTTGTAACTAAATAGCTTAGCAAAAAATAGTTAAGATAATACTAAGGTTTATGTATGAAAAATATTTATTTCCCACGAAAATATTATTAGTAATTACATCCCTTGAGTAAAGAACAAATTATCTCTACTTTGCTATCAAAATAAACTAGTTTCAAGATTCAATTATTTATTGACTAAGTAAATCTGAACAATATTCTAAGAAAATATTTTATGTTGTAAAAGAATAGTTAACAGTACTACAATTAAATCATTATATAGTTAAAATATTATATGTTACCTAATTGGTTGCTTTTTGCGTAATATGGTGATTACTGGTTTTTTAACTATTTCACTTTGGATTGTACTTGTACAGTATGCTTTCTGAAGTTGGTAGATTAAAAAATTGTTACATCTGGATTTTGAAACAAAAATTTAGGAGAATTTTTTATATCTAAAATTTCATATCCAGGAATTATATTCTCGATTGAGAAATTTATGCTAGGATAAGTTTGAGTTACAGAAGTACTAGCCAAAAACCAAGCTGATCATTTGTGTACTTATATAAGCAAAATTTCACTGATTTATTCGGGTTCAAGTAAGCACGTTTAAAATTACTCCTAAAATAATGAAACACGGATAAGATCTGATTTAAAGTTTCAGTAAGATATACTTTTGAAATTTTGTTTTAAAATGTTAATAACAGTGAGACAATAGTAATAATATTTTTATTTAAGTATTATTAGAAATTTTATTCAAACGGGATTAAACTGATTTTATTACGTTTCAGCTATTTTCATGTTTCGTAATACATTTGCTAACGCACTATTTTGCTTAGCATTTTAACCAGTACTTAAAATAGTGAGTGAATTATCTTAATAGAATATTATTAATATTCTATTTCACTGTTATTATGATGTATTTTGATCTAACTTTTGTAACTGAGTAGCTTAGCAAAAAATAGTTAAGATAATATTAAGGTTTATGTATGAAAAATATTTATTTCCCACGAAAATATTATTAGAAATTACATCCCTTGAGTAAAGAACAAATTATCTCAACTTTGATATCAAAATAAACTAGTTTCAAGATTCAATTATTTATTGACTAAGTAAATCTGAACAATATTCTGAGAAAATATTTTACGTAGTAAAAGAATAGTTAACGATACTACAATTAAATCATTATATAGTTAAAATATTATATGTTACCTAATTAGTTGCTTTTTGCGTAATATGGTGATTACTGGTTTTTTAACTATTTCACTTAGGATTGTACTTGTGCATTATGTTTTCTGAAGTTGGTAGATTAAAAAATTGTCACATCTGGATTTTGAAACATAAATTTAAGAGAATTTTTTATATCTAAAATTTCATATCCAGGAATTATATTCTCGATTGAGAAATTTATGCTAGGATAAGTTTGAGTTACAGAAGTACTAGCCAAAAACCAAGCTGATCATTTGTGTACTTATATAAGCAAAATTTCACTGATTTATTCGGGTTCAAGTAAGCACGTTTAAAATTACTCCTAAAATAATGAAACACGGATAAGATCTGATTTAAAGTTTCAGTAAGATATACTTTTGAAATTTTGTTTTAAAATGTTAATAACAGTGAGACAATTGTAAAAATATTTTTATTTAAGTATTATTAGGAATTTTATTCAAACGGGATTAAACTGATTTTATTACGTTTCAGCTATTTTCATGTTTCGTAATACATTTGCTAACGCACTATTTTGCTTAGCATTTTTTAACCAGTACTTAAAATAGTGAGTAGAAAAAAAATTATTTCAGTATCATATCAAGCCCAAATCTTTAGATGGGCAGTCACATTTTAATCATCTCTGAATTTTATATTCGAATATTTTTTAATTAATGACTGTGTGTATGTGTGTGGCTCCGCGAGACTGTGAACACAAAATCTCAGGAGCGACTGGAATATTTCTAATGACATTTGGATCAAATATTACAATATACAAATACTGCAAACTTTGCTAGTTAAAATTCAAACGAACGGTAGGAAGCTCACTCCTTTTCCCAAAGTTTTGAATTAAATTAAAATAAAATCCCACACGAATCAGTAATCTCATTTACATTAAACAAACAATCAATGTATACTTAATTCATATACGTATATTAATTTTAATATAAAATAGTGTAGCCTTTTTCAGATGTTTTACTTTTTCTGAATGAATTTATTTAAAAATATAATAAAATTAGAAAAGTGTTAAGTGTCTTAAAGTAACAAACAATCAATGTATACTTAATTCATATACGTATATTAATTTTAATATAAAATAGTGTAGCCTTTTTCAGATGTTTTACTTTTTCTGAATGAATTTATTTAAAAATATAGTAAAATTAGAAAAGTGTTAAGTGTCTTAAAGTAATTGACAATCTATGTGTAATAATTTGTGGATTTATTCACATCGTTTACATATATCTAACATATTACATTTACGAGAAATGAGCGTTTTGCTTTAATGTTAAAATATAAGATAGGATTGAATTATTTAACGACGTATTTTCTCAATTATAATGTCATTTTGAGACAGATTTTGAGTGTGGTTTTTAATATGGACGTTTTTTTATATAAAAATGACGTCAAAAAAGCGAAACTTCAAGTTGTGCAAAGTTGACGCTTATAACATTAAAGCAAGGCTTTATAAAACTTTATCTGCGCATATGGTGTAAGCACATACGATAATTAGATGGTTACTATAAGAAAATATTAACTTCTTTTTCTATATGCATAAAAATACATTTTATCAAATTTTAAAAACAAGCATAGGTATCAATAAGTAATACGTATATTTCAGATAAACATTTTATTAACAAACGTAGGTAAATATGCTATTTTGCATTTTAGGAATAGTTTAGAACCAAAACCATTGGTTTTTTATATATTGAAATCAAAGTTTTTAATTATTAGAAATATTTAACACATGACCGACATTGGTTATCGGTAGCTCTTGATATTTATCCCAGCTCTCTATTGTCACATTAGCTGTACGAGAAACAGGCTAATAAAAACCTCAATAATAATAATTGTGAGATCTTAGAGAACCGTAAAACCCTCCAAATTCTTACTGTAACTACTTATGATTACTACTTACCCAATACTTACCATTGCTGCATGGTAAACTATAATGGCCTGGATCTTTAATGAGTATTTAGTAGTTTTTGGAAAGCCATTTTTTATTTAATTGTATTGAAACTTACGTTATAGTTTACAAACATAACTGTTATTAATTACAAAATTATTCCATTAACTTCTAAGAAAGTGAAACCTGCTCCTAGAATGGGAGACCTACTTGGCCGGAGTTTTATTATTTCGAGATCAGAGCGGTGATCGACCTAGTGTATTGCTTATCGAATTCGTTCTGTACTCGACATATGAACATATAGAAGTCCGTACATACATCCTAATGGTCGGTACATTAGTTAAACATCCATCAATTCCTGTCGATGGTTTCGTCATTGAATCATACGACACCGGTTGAATTTACTCTTCATAATCAACTCAACGATCAAACTATTCTCATCACCTTTTCATCATGTTTTATTTACAAGTCTGCCAATCTCTCTTTATTTTCAACCCAGACCGTCCGACCTATCCGAAGGTCTAAGGTATATGTTTGGCCGGTCGGCAAGTAGCACCGAATTTTGACTGGAACCCAGTATGGGAAGCATCCACAGGAGAGTACACTCCTTCAGTTCTATTTTTACTGTTTACCTAGTTGCCCCTCCAGTTCTTTAAAATTGCCCCAAACAGCTATTGCCAATCTTTCATGTCTTCCTTTATCTCCTCCTTGGCTTAATAGCATATTCACCGAAGCTGTCTCCCCTAGTTATTCTTTCGTTCAAGGCTCTTCTTATTTAAATAGGATTTAGTTATAGCTACACGTAAGTTACTTAAGCTCCTGTCTGCTCCTCAATTTTCTATGTGACCAGTTTTTCCTTCCCGTTCCGATCTCTGCCTGCGGGCGAGGTTTAGGGTCAGCACGAGGGCCTTCGTCCTAGGGTCCTACCTCCTCCTTTGCATTACCAATACTATCGGGAATGCTAAGTCTCATCTTCTTAGGTTCTTCGCCCTCTCACTACCTTCCCCTTTAACTGAACTCCATGCTTTGGAAAGTGATATCTCTCTTTTGGTCATTTCTAGCCGCTTTCTACAAGTGTTTAAGTTTTCCAGCGGAACACTCCGCCTTTGCTTTCTTCCTTTCGGTCTTTTCCCTACCAGGGGATTATTAGTCTTCTATCTCTTTCCCTCTCTTTAGGTTAAGTTAACCTGGCTGTACAAGTTTAAGCTCCGGTTATGACAGCGCTTCTTTAAGTTGTGTGCTGCCTCTCATCACTACCTTGCGGTAGAAAGTAGAAATCCTCTGCAAAATTCATCCAAATTAAGCAATCTGTGCCAATCCTCCTTGGCTCTCCTGGTTCCTTTAGGCAGTTACTGCATTCGACAACTGTCGATTCCTGTTCCTCTTGGCTGCCCCTGCACTCCTCATCGAGTTGGGACTTTTTCTGGCTCAGATTTCCTCAATTAAGGGACGATCCACTGAGGACCCTTGAGTGCTCCTGGAGCTGTGAGGCTCTGGGTTTCTGCTTCCCGAACTGTTCCCCGGGAGTGTGGTTCTAAGGTCACGTTTTCTATTCCTGGCGTTGAGTCTCGTCTTGGTACCACGACTGACTCATGTACCACCTATCCTCTCTTGGGCCTCAGCAATGCTGAGTAGTCGGTAGACGATACCTAGTAGTGTAGAATTAAACCTGTAAACCGAGAGGTAGGTCAGATCTTCACTGCTGTCCCTCAGTACACTCCTTACCCTCCACCTCTCGCAAGGACTTACGGACCCATATATTTAACTTCCGTATACTCCGAGTAAACACGGGAGTAGTTTGTACAGAGAAAAGATTCGAATTCGGTGTGTCCGAGTGCAATTCCAGCTCAATAGGCACTATACCAATGTTGAGCTTTTAGTTGGGTAACCTTTCAAATATGACTTCGAGTGGGAAAGGCCTTTTGAAATGTGTGTGTCTCTTATTGGCTGCAGACCGTCCTTCAACAGTGACTCTAGCTTAGGGGCAGGTATTTGATTGAGACTAGTCCCCCCCCCTTAAATTCGTGTGGGGGCGAACATGTCCCTACAGTCACGCATCTGTGTTCTGTGCTTGACTGAGATTCAGTCACGCACAGAATATATAATACTGTCTTCTGTGCGTGACTGCATCTCAATCTTAATAAGTTTATTTATTGGTTATAAACCAATCTCCGATTTCTTGTCAATGTTGGCGCCGCTTCGTCAGACTTGTTTTTCAGCTCGACTGAATTGATCGACTGAACCACTCGATTGCAAAGATTGTGAATACTCTAATTTATAATACTATCCTTGGTCTGGGATTTGTTGATTCTCAAATTTAACAGAAGATGTATATTTGTCTGTTTATTCATCTATGAGTAGAATAGCATTGAGACGACGCCAGGGAGCTCGTACTAATTATTTTATCATTTTGCATGAAGCAGAAAGAAAATCGTTACATTTAATTCAGAGTTACCCCCGTAAAATATGTTTTATCGATGATAAAGAAATATTATTATATTAAGTAAATAAATTCATGCGCTGTCCACATCAGATTTTTTACGAAAGCAAATATGTAAAAGAATGTCAAACACTGGGCGTATAAGTATGAATCTATTTATATAAGCATTTCTATGATTTTATCATTATTTGGAGATTGGAAATTTCAACAAAGTTATTGAAATTTTAAGTCTCCAGGGATAAGTATTTCTAAAGCACGTATCGGGGTATGGTTTATGTATGTTCAATGTCAAAGATGTTTTGAAGTAAGAGGGAATAAATAAAACTATATGCAGTGAGACGAGGACACAAACTATTTCATATTGTTAAAGAAAATTCTTGCATTATTCGTAAGAAAAAATGTTTCTAGAGGGATAAATATAATAACTATTATGTGAGCCTGGACACTCATAAAATATAAGGTTACAACTTTTTAATAAGTTTTATTTTATTAAATATTTTATGATGCTTAGCGCCGAAATATTATCTAAGATTATAGTAGTTAAATTTTTCCCTGTGGTAGAGCCTCGGGAGGATCTGTGAGACTTTATACCCTGCAATATTTTACTCACCAAATTTTCAAAACACCGATAGCTTGGTTGTACAGATTTTTAAAACCAAGTATTCATATATTTTTGACTATTCATTCTCCATGTTATTCAAATTCCAACTGTCCGCGAAGAGTGACTTTTTGAAGTACGGTCTTTAAAATTTGCCACCGTAAAAACTCATTTCTTGACTCTGGAAAACATAAACTGAGTTCGTTTTCACCTTATTCTTCTTTTGCAATTATATTAAGGATTCAATAAGTTTAATTTCAATGTCCCGAAACCAGTTATTAGGAAGCTCTGGGTGTTTTCTATTGTTAGAAACACACAATGGATTTTCCATTTTCCCACCCATGGAAAATTTCTATTCTCCTCGGGCGTTTTTCATTTCAGAATAGGATTCAGGGTATTAGCATGGTGTTGCGACCGTGTATGGAAAGGGGGTGGGGGGTAGTGGAGTTTTGTTCGTAGCCACATTTCAAAACCGTAGAGTTAATGTGTTTATTTATGATTTTGAAGAGGTTTTGTCCGTCGGGACAAAAACTTGACTTTAAGTTTAGTTTGATGAGTTTCTTTACCTACGTAGCTATCTTAGAGCTAATACGCAACTGTCCGAAGAGAAGGTTATTTAGTATATTCTGATTTAGGGCGATTCTATCGTTCGGGAGTTTGTTCACTTATGATTTAGGGTAGGTTTGTACTCAGGTGGTGGTGAATTCCAATACGTTTTCTGCTTTGCTTTAAAATCACGATAAGACTCTTAGTGGCCCACCCGTGGACGATAGGTTATTTTTGTGACAAATCCTAAAATATGTTGTTTCGGCCATGCAGTTTCAGGATTCACTTGAAAAACTCAGCTGTCTTAGATTTAGAGCTACAACATTAAAAATACCTAAAAATTAAAAAAATTCTAAATTTTGTAAAAATAATTGAATTTTTGGCTGGTACCTTGATTAGACATAGTTTTCCTAAAAATGTTGTCCCCCCCCCAGGTCATTTTCCAACCCATATCCCGACTCATTTCTACTTTAAATTAAGACCAATGTTGTGCAGGAACGGACGTAAGCGTAATCGAACGTAACTCTAAATTCTGGTTGCTCCAAATTTCCCATCTCGGCATAAAATTGAGCGTTTTTAACACTTTACAACATAATTGAAAAGTGTTTATGACTTTGTTCATTCTGTCCGTCTGTCCGTTCGCACGATAACCATCGTAAAAATGACTTTATCAAAATGAAATTTTAGTATGTCTTTGAGACGGTCTGTGGGACATATGGGAATGTAAATGAATAATATCACCCAGTTAGTTTTGGATTGAACCCGGATTGAAAAATGAAATACATTGAACCCTATGGGACCTCATTTTTCAAACATTTTTAAGCGAGTTTAAAATTCACAAATTGCTTGGAAAGTTTTAGGAAATATTCTATTCAAATTATCCCATAAAATATATAAAAGAAATTTCAGTAAAATATGTTTGGTAGTTTTTTAAATAAAAAATAAAATAATAATTGTACCCACATTATATGAAGAGAACACGTTACCCACTTCAAAATAAAATATTTCGTGGTTTTAAAAGTTCTTTTTGACTTATATAAATTTAGTGTTGCATCTGTCGTAAAACCGCTTTATTTTTGCACATTATCTGTATTTCTGAATTCTGTGCTCACGCAATTACAATATTTTCTATTTTAAATGATCCCTAAACTTTAATTATTTCTAACACGAAGCCTACGTATGCAAAATGGAAACAAAACAAGCGATTGTAAGATGAGTTATACAAGAACTGCTGAATTTTTTAATGCACAATTCTTTATCTCTTTAGTCTGGAATATAACTGATATGAATGGAATATTCATTGATTTTACTTAGATAGAGAAACAAGAGATTTTATAGTATTGCATTTTTTGATAAAGTTTTAAGTGTAAACACTATGATAATTTTAAAAATATCACCGCTGAAAGTATCGCATTTTGGAGATATTTAAATAACATTGCATTTCAGTTTGAAAGTATTTCATTATTATGGCTTTATGCATGATTAATCTTTCTTGTTGATTCTGCTGGTGGCTATATCTCTGCACCGTCTGTTCGTGTCAAGTTGGATATATAGGGTGGTCATAAAAAAACTTCCCCGTTATATGAACCCCTAGCGACCTATCCGCAAAACCAATTGAAAGGAAATTTCAGATATTGTTATTTGAAGGTATGCGCTCGAGATTGTGATGATTTCAAGCAATAGAGCTCTCACAGTTAAGGTTACATTGAAAAAATTTCGAAATTTTCGAATGGAAACACCCACTTTTTCCTGCGCAAATTTATCAGCGCATTGAAAAACCATAAATGGCGTTGGAGCTGTACACGTATGACGAAAAGTATCGGCGTAAAACATGTGCAAAGAAAAGCATTGTAAAGGACCAATGACAACACAGAGAGGAGGTGCGTTGACGCACTTTGCATAATTCACAGGGATAGATACGAGAAATTTCGAGAAGCACCAATAGAAGAATTCGTAGTAGAAGCACCAATCACAGAACACCATCTGCAAAGCATTCCTTGTTGTTGTTGTTACCCAGACCGTCCGACCTACCAGAAAGGTGTAAGGTAACTGTTTGGACGGCCAGGAAGTGCCACCCAATTTAGACCGGAATCCAGTGGGGGAAGCATCCACAGGGACCGTACTCTCCTTCCGAAAAAACTTTAATAATCAGTGTCGGAAGATTGTTTTTTCAATCATGTGTTCGAATGTGCCAAAAATATGACACTTACAGGAAAACAAAGAGGTGAATCGATATAGCTGTTTTATCTGAAAGGGGGGAAATGCTGCCGAAGCAATGCGAGTTTTCCGGCGAAATCATAAGCTAAGACGAGGCCCATGTTCCGTGCGAACTGCACGTGATTTGGTAAAAACATTTGAAGAAACTGGATGCACATGTGATAGACCGCTATCCGGACGACCATCTATCTGTTCCTGTAGAAGTTGTCGCGGAAGTGCATAATACGATTACTGCAGGTCCATTGCTTACTGCAAGAAGTGTTGCCTGCAATTTGGATGTACCGAAAACCACAGTCCTCAAGCTTCTGCGCTCTGTTCTGCGGATGTCTCCTTATCGATTCCAACGCGTCTAGACCTAGCAACCTGGAGACGAGTAACAGCGTGTTGACTTTGCAACTTTTTCCCTCATCAGATATGATGCAGATAGCAGGTGGAACCTGCGGATATTATGGACGGATGAGGCACATTTCTCCTTAACTGGGAACGTAAACTCCAAAAACTGTATTCACTGGGCTGACGAAAATCCTCACGATGTGGCACCAGTGCCTTTACACGAAGCTAAAGTGACTGTGTAGTGCGGCATCGCAAGCACATTCGTTCTCGGTTCGTACTTCTTCGAAGAGGCCACTTCCAATGGTATGCAAACGTGCTCCATCACAGGTCCTCGGTATAAACAATATTGCAGAACTACGTAATTCCAGAATTGTAGCAGCGATATCTCATTAATGACATTGTATCGATGCAAGATATTGCTCTTCCACACGTCGCTACATGTGTTCGCCAAGTGCTGCAACAGAACTTTGGGGATAGAGTCATCTCCCGTAACTTTGCAGTTTCGTAGCCACTGCGATCCCCCCGATCTCACTCCGATGGATTTCTGATTTTGGGGTTATCTGAAATCTAAGGTGTACAAATCAAATCCACGAGATTTGTGAGAATTGAAAGATGCCATAAAACGTGAAGTTATACAGATTTCTCCTGCGATGTTACGTTCGTCATTGTTGTCAACAATCTCCAGTATGCAATGCGTTATCGTCAGCGAAGGTGGGCACGTTGAAAACTTGTAATTCCAATAAAAAAAATTTCCCTCTCCTCTCTTGTGTTGTCATTGGTCCTTTACAATGCTCTTCTTTGCAAATAGTTTACGCCGGTAATTTTTGTCATACGTGTATCTTTCTAACGTCATTTATGGTTTTTCAATGCACTGACCAATTTGCGCAGGAAAAAAGTGGGTGTTGCCATTCGAAAATTTTGAAATTTTTTCACTGTAAGAGTTCTATGGTTTGAAATCATCACAGTCTCGAGCGCATACCTTCAAATAACAATATCTGAAATTTCCTTTCGATTGCTTGAGGGGACAGGCCACTAGGGGTTCATGCATTGGAGAAGTTTTTTTATGACCATCTTGTATATCCTTTACGTATAAATCCCCTGGGATCAACATTTGCTTTAAGTAGACCCTATTTTTACGTCTAGTCTCCTATTTGAGCGACTTTGATTATGCTGGTGTCCACAGTCCATGCACCATCTTCACGTCTCACCAAGATATACATATATGTTTGTGTCAACAACCTGAGACTAACATGTAGTTCAACTAGCTTATATCATTTTATAGCTCGGCTCCTAATTAAGCTTTCTTTATTCTGCTAGTGGATACGGTCTTTGAAATATTACAAAGTATAACTTTGATAATATAACTTAGGTATACATATTTTAAATTATTAGGTAATATTATAAAATAATTATTTTTTATAATAATTTAATAAATATTTAAAATTATATTAAATTATTAGGTATACATCTGTTTAAATCAAACTTGCCTGTTTTTCTCGAATTCCAATGCAACCCCGCTCTGTTTGGTTTTATTTAACATGTTTTAATGGATTTGCAGGATTTAAGACTTCTTTCATGTGTATCAACATTTAATACTGTATTTCATTAAATGTATGGATTGAATCCTGCCTCCACTGGTGTCTGTCAGTTTTTCGACTATTCTCCGTATTGTTCATTACAAAAAGGATTTTTGAGAAACATTTTAGAGTTACGGTCTTCAAAATCTGTCGTTGTGAACACTCATTTCTAATGTATAAAAAATAATTGCTTTTAATACCAATTTATTTGATAAATTCTACAATTAAATTAAGGATTCAATAAGTTCTACTTGAAAGCCCTGTACTACACGTCTAGAAAATATATTGTATTTTGGGAATCCTTGTTTCGTTACTCTTGGTGGAGAAAAGTGACCGTGGTGAAAGAGGTAGGTACAGGGTACGGCCCCTTTTTTAAATCTTCCCTTGTTATCTATCTCAGAGATTCCTGATTTAATTGTGATGCACTTTTCGATCTGCTCAGGCCAAATATTTAGCCACTCTTGTTGCTTTGCGACTTTTGCGCCCTTTTGCGCAGTGGAAGCAGAAAATGCTAATAAATTGATTGCTATAAAACTTGTAGATATATTTAGTGATCGCTAGTGAAAATAGCCCTCTCGTTTAGATACTAAATTCTGATACCTACAATTATTAATATAATATTTTCAATTAAAATAATGATATTATCTAAGATCAATATAGTCAAAAATTAAGTTTAAAATAACAGTTTTATAAAAATTTAAATTATAAAATTGTATAAACACAGTGCTAATCGTTTTAATTATGTTCCGCAAATACATATTAATGATTAAACTTTTCAGTAATTCTGCCGTGCGAATTAAGAGAAAATAGTTAATAGTAATAGAGTGAATTAGTTATTAGAATAAATATTTGGGGTAATTTAAGAGATATGCGTAATGAATTCAGTAAGAAACTTTTGTAACCTGAAAAATATGCTGGTGATATAAATCTTAGCATTCGTTGTTACTTACAATTTTATATTTAAACTATTTTGTACAATGCAATAAACTCAAAAATATACTATATATATATATATATAAATATGTATAAATGAGTGAATGTTACAATATTCCAGAAATCACACGAATAAGGCGCTATGCTGCACTACAATGTGGATTTTAATATCAAACTAGAAAAGTATAAAAATGAAAGAAAGCAATATATCAAAGAATGGCGGGGGGGGGGGAGGGTTGTGACCCCCACTCCCCGGTTAAGCTTGCTTTGCGTCAAGACAACACTCCCGATAGCCGATATATTGCACAAAAATGAATACCGAAGTATCAAAATTTTAAAAAGGATTCAAAAAGGATTTTAAGATGGAGGTTGCAGAACATAAAAATGTGTGGAGTACTCAGAAGACTCGTATACTAAACTGTACTATTGTCTAACCCTCACAAAGCATATGACAATAAGAATCCAAACATATAGATTTTAAATATCGAAGCAGATACCGCACCATAACCCAAATGCACCATCTTGACGAATCCAGCACTAATACATTCACCTGACAATATATATTGTATAAAAGAGTGTACTCATTCTTTACCTGTGTAGAGATGGCACAAACTCCCAAACGTAATTAATACACGAGAGGTTCAGTATCCAAATATATATGGTAGCCCTCAGTTACGGTTATACCATAAAATTTGCATATAATGTCACACAAAAAACGTTTCGGAAAACCCTGTGAAATTGCACCATGGAGGAAGTTAATATCGCTATTGTAACGGTCATTTACATTACTGTTGATTCTTTTGCTTCTCAAAAGATGGTTCAAAATTATATTTCTGTATACATTTCTATGTAAGCAAGAATACCAAGGTACAATAAAATTTATATCAAATTTAAAATCTCTACGTTTATCGTAGAGACGAAATCCAGTTGATCCATTAGGAAGTTTGTACAGAGACAAATCAAGAAAACTAAGACTTTCGTCAGAGTTGTATGGTGTTTCTGTTAAAGTTAAACATTTTGGATAAAATCCAAAATCCAATAAAAAAAATTGGAAGGGAAGAAGCTGTTAAACATTATAATAGGAATGAATTGATGACTTTACAGAAGAATTTCGTAATTACATACGTTGATAAAGTTACATCAAATTATGCATTTACATGTCAACATCTTTATAATAAATTACTGATTGCATGTTACCGGGATCGTGATGTATATAGACCTTTACAACTTTCAGAGAACGAAATAGAAAACCGTATAAGGGCCTTTTATAAATCTGTAGGTTACACTTTGAAATCTATTAAATTTCCTTATGTTACTGTAATACCCAAGCTGCATAAAGTTCCTGTGAAATTCCGCCCCATTACTAATGGTTATAAAACTTACTTACCAATAGCAAATAAAAAACTACTTTCAATCTTAAAAGAAGTTATGATTAAAATAAAAAATAATGGTGTTTATTTTATAAGTAATAGTCTTGAAGTAATAGAAAAAATAAAAACCATATCTGAAGATTTACATTATAAAAGTTATGATTTTAATGATTTGTTCAGTAATATAAATATTAAAGATCTTTTTGCTATTTTAATGGAAGTCTACGAAAAATATAATATGCAAAAACATATTACTATAGGTAAATTTAAAACTTTAGTCAATCTTGTTCTGTTTGAAACCGTCTTATACGATGGTACTAATTTTTACAAACAGCTCCATGGTATACCCATGGGAGGTGGGTGTTCCTCTATTCTTGCAGACATTTACCTCAACAAATATGAAGAGGGCACACACATTTTAAACGAATTGCTATACATACGTTACGTGGACGATATCCTTTTTGCCTGTAAAGAAAATTTTTTTATTGGATTTTGGATTTTATCCAAAATGTTTAACTTTAACAGAAACACCATACAACTCTGACGAAAGTCTTAGTTTTCTTGATTTGTCTCTGTACAAACTTCCTAATGGATCAACTGGATTTCGTCTCTACGATAAACGTAGAGATTTTAAATTTGATATAAATTTTATTGTACCTTGGTATTCTTGCGTACATAGAAATGTATACAGAAACATAATTTTAAACCATCTTTTGAGAAGCAAAAGAATCAACAGTAATGTAAATGACCGTTACAATAGCGATATTAACTTCCTCCATGGTGCAATTTCACAGGGTTTTCCGAAACGTTTTCTGTGTGACATTATATGCAAATTTTATGGTATAACCGTAACTGAGGGCTACCATATATATTTGGATACTGAACCTCTCGTGTATTAATTACGTTTGGGAGTTTGTGCCATCTCTACACAATTAAAGAATGAGTATACTCTTTTATACAATAGATATTGTCAGGTGAATGTATTAGTGCTGGATTCGTCAAGATGGTGCATTTGGGTTATGGTACGGTATCTGCTTCGATATTTAAAATCTATATGTTTGGATTCTTATTGCCATATGCTTTGTGAGGGTTAGACAATAGTACAGTTTAGTATACGAGTCTTCTGAGTACTCCACACATTTTTATGTTCTGCAACCTCCATCTTAAAATCCTTTTTAAATCCTTTTTAAATTTTTGATACTTCGGTATTCATTTTTGTGCAATATATCGGCTACCGGGAGTGTTGTCTAGACACAAAGCAAGCTTAACCGGGGAGTGGGGGTCACAACCCCCCCGGCCATTCTTTGATATATTGCTTTCTTTCATCTATATATATATATATAGTATATATGTGTGTGTGTTTGTGTGTGTATGTGTGTGGCTTTTCATCAAAGTAACAGGCTCTTAAATGAAATGTTGTACACATTTTTGTTTCAGTACAATTTCAGTTTTTTAATATTTTCTACTTTAGTGAGTGCTCATTCTAAAATGTTCGATTTTCGGAATAAATGAGAAACGCACTTTTTAAAATATAATAGAGACACGCTATTTAGTATATGGGCCAATAATTTGATAGAAAACCGAAGAAGAATGTATTTTTTCAAATGTTCTCATTTAAGGGGTGGGCACTCAACACGAAAACATCCGAAAGGTAAAATGACAGAAAAAGCATCCTTCAGGATGACACAGATACTTCAAACTTGGTGCATGGGTTGATAGTTGGAATAGAAGGAAGTGTAGACTTTCAGCTTTCCGTTGTTATTGTAGGGTGTGCGGCACACTAAAATGTTCGATTTGACGAACAAATGAAAAACGTTTTCTTTACGTGAAATTTGACTTAAATTTTGGTGTGAAATTTGACTTAAATTTTGGTATAGTGTACCACACAGAAACGTCCGAATAGTGAAATAGATAAACACGTTTCGCGATAAGACATTTGACTTTACATTTGATGTAATGATATATAGTTGAAAAAGAAGAACATGTACAATTTCAGTTCTCCATAATGTGACACAATAAAAATGTTTGATTTGCAGAATAAATGAAAAACGCCCATTTGTGTTAAATAGAGTCTTGCAATTTGGTTAACAAGTAAATCGTTCAATGAAATCCTCTAGAAAATTCGAGTTTTTCAAAAATGTCCTGTAGTGAAGGATGCTCCACACCAAAACGTTCGAAAAGTGAAATGATGAAAAACATACTTTGCAATAAGATAGCGACTTCAAACTTAGTAACTTAGTGTACGGGTAAACCGTCTGAAAGGAAGAAAGTGTACAATTTCAGATTTTCAGTATTTGCTACTCTAGGACGTGCAGAGCACCAAAATGTTCGATCTGACAAACGAATGAAAACGCTTGTCGTTAATTTGATAGACTTGAAATTTGGAATATGGACCAATCATGTGATAAAAATACCAAGAAGAATGGAGTTTTTAGAAAATGCTCGTACAAGGGGTGCCGCAGAGAAAAACATTCGATAGGTGAAATGACAAAAGAATTCTGTATACTTGTAGATAGTTCGAAAGGAAGAGCAAGTACAATTTCGATATTTTCTAATTTAGGGAAGTGTTCGATTTTCCGAAATGTTCAATTTTCAAATAAATGAGAAATGCATCCTTTTAAATGTAATAGAGACTAGATTTTTAACACTTTACAATATAGTTGAAAAGTGTTTATGACTTTGTTCACTCTGTCTGCCTGTTAGCACGATAACTGCTGTAAAAATGACTTTATCAAAATGAAATTTTAGTATGTTGTTCAGACGGTCTATGGGACCTACAGGAATATAAATGAATAATATCACCCAATTAGATTTGGATTGAACCCTGGTTGAAAAAATGAAATAAATCCTATAGGACCTAATTATTCAAACACTTTTTAAGTTAATTTGAAATTCACAAATTGCTTCAAAAGTTTTAAGACATATTCCAATTATTCCATAAAATATATAAAAAGAATTCAGCAAAATATATTCAGTAATTTTTTAAATAAAAATTAAAACAATAAGTACACATTTTACATGAAGAGATCACGTGACCATTATATGAAGAGATTACGTGATTCAATTCAAACTAAAATATGCCATCCATCTTGTGTCAAAATCGTGATTTTCAAAATTCTTTTTAATTCATATTTAGTGCTGCATCCGTCCTAAAACCGCTTTATTTTTGCTTAAATTCTGTTAAGCTACATACTGACATAACACAATTACAATATATTTGAGTTTAAATGATCATCAAACTTTGATTATTTCTACAACGAAGCCTAATTTTCACTTATGGAGAATGTAACGTATGGAGACAGCAAAATATGTAGAATGAGTTGTACCTGTATAATAATTGCTGCATTTCTTTAACGCAAACTTATTTATCTCATGGAGTCTGGAATATAGCTGATATGAATGAAACATTCATTGATTTTAGGCAGAGAACCAGACGATTTTTCCGATGGAATTTTAAGCATAGAGTTAAATTACTTGTCCCTCCATTGTTTTAAGTTTTAAAATAAAATAAATTATTATAGTATTGTGATGAATGAAAGGAATGGGAAAACGTTAATGAATGAAATGCTGCTTTTATAGAGAGAGCCAGCCAGTCGATTTATATTTTGATGACGTCAATTGAATAAAGTTCATTTGTTTTAGTTAAAGTTTTCAAATATAATAAATTATTGTCGTATTATGTTAATATTTAAAATATCACAGAGGAATGTAACGCATTTTAGAAATATTTAAACCAGACAATTTATATTTCAATGCCGTCATTTGAATGAAGTTCATTTTTTTCGATGAAGTTTTAAGTTTTCAAATATAATAAATTAATGTAGTATTGTGATAATTTAAAATCTATTACCGATGAATGTATCGCATTTTAGAGATGTTTATATAACATTGAAGTTGGAAATTGTTTCGTAGTCAATATTTTATGCATTATTGACCTTTCTTTTTGATATATAGGACAATCATCTGATAACAAATAAAATAATATTTTTTTCACAAATGTTCATTTATAGGTGCGGCTCTTCCACTCGAAAACTTTCGAAAAGTAAGATGACAGAAAAAATATGGTTCGCGTTGGAATAGAAACTTCAAATTTAGTGTATAGGTTACAATGCCGAAAAATAAATATTCAGCACTGGCTTAATGATAGAATTGAAGATAAATTAGACTAGACTCATTTTCAAGACTGTGCATCTATTTTTTTTACTTATATATATAAACAAGCATTTTTGTGTTCATTTCGATTAAATATTTGGACTTGAAAAATAATATTTTAGAAATGAACAATTATTAAGCCTAGAGCTTAAGCTGTAATCAAGCTGTAATGCTTGATCTTTTTTGTATTCCTATTTACGATTCCACACCGTTGATATTTTTTTTTGTTATATTTAGCTTTATGACCTGTAATATGTATTTTAATTTTCTCATTATGGTTGAATTTCATTTTATTTCAATGTATTTTGCAGGCAAATTTAAAGATAGTTAGTGTATTATGAGTTACTACTTCCATTCTACCATTAGATTAACAATTTTAATATTTTTTGTATACAGGTGAACCTCGACATGTCGAACCTCGGTATCTCGAATTTTTCGATATCTCGAAATATTTTCATCTGCCTTCACGCACGGTATAAAACTAATGTAAAACAAACTCTTTAACTCAAATTTTTTAATCAAACTCTCGATATCTCGAATTTTTTCATCTTACCATTTGGATCATCTTACCATTTTCATCTTTTCATTTGGAAAATTGCGATCAAAAAAATGTGTTTAATGCATATGAAACAGGACTACTTTTAAAGTGTATGCCTGATAAAACTATGGCCATTAAAGGTGAAGCATGTCATGGTGGGAAAAGAAGCAAAGAAAGATTAACTGTGCTATTTTGCACTAATATGGATGGTTTAGAAAGGATCAAACCTCTTATGATAGGTAAATCTGTTAAAGCCCGATGTTTTTCAGGAATGAAATTTGTTCCAATGACTTATTTTGCGAACAATAAGGCTTGGATGACTGCCGAAATTTTCACTAATTGGTTGAAGGAACTAGTCAGAAAAATGTCCCGTGAAAATCGCGATATTGTTCTCTTCTTGAACAACTGTACAGCGCATAATAGCGTGCCGAAATTAAAATCCGTGAAAGTTCATTTCATGCCACCAAACACAACTTCAAAGTTACAACCTTTGGACCAAGATATTATTCAGAGTTTTAAAGTGAACTATCGTCACAAAATTAAGCTCATTTCGATCCCCCTAGCTCATTTGGAAAATGTAATACATATTGAAGGATCCAGTACCTGTAACCAAACTGTCATTGATGACTATTTTGCAAGTAAAGAAATGCAAGATTAAGTTTTAATAATGTATGTACGTACATTAAATGTGTATCTAATCATTACATTAAATGTGTATCTACTCATTTCAAGCTTCGCTTTATTTGTTGTCAGCATTTTCTTGGGTAATACCCAATTCTCTATCTGCAAGATAAAGTAAGTGATTTTTGTTTTAAAAAGTACAAAGTAAAGGACTAGTATGTATATATTCTTTTATGAATTCCTTAAAATTTTTCAAATTTTCGATATCTCGAATTTTTGATATTTCGAATTTTTTCTCTCCTCCCTTTAAATTCGACATATCGAGGTTCGACTGTATATATATGCATATATATGCTTATTCTATGTCCTCTGTTATCATCTGCCCCTTTAGTTTGTAGCTCATACTTTTGAATATCACCTTTTATAGCCTTTTCGTATTACAGTTATTTATTTCTCACGATTGGCAACAGCAGTTCTCAACTTTTTATTTTTTTGCGATTGGCAACATTGGTCTCTTTATTGCAAGCATATGCAGTGTTTTTTCAGGTATTCTTGTTTCTTTTAATTTTTCAAACTTTATGCATGTCGTCCAAGTTACCAGTGTTTAGAGATATAATCTATCACTGCTATCATAAACATGCATTTGTATTCATTTTGATGGAATACTTAGACTTGACGAAGAGTTTTATCGAAATTAATAATTCATTTGTTTAGGCCTAAGGCTTGTCCACGTGTAAAGCTTTAATGCTTGGATTTTATTTGATTTTCATTTATCGATTCCTTCCCATTTATATTTGTTGTTTATCTTCAGCTTGATAACTAGAGGTTTGCCTTTTATATTCCACATAATAGATGATTCACTGTTTGATACATATTATTTTTTAGGCATTTTTTTAACGTTGGGGTTTTTTGAGTTGCAACTTCTCTCTATTCCATCATTGGATTTTAAACTATTTTTATTATATATATATATATTAGAAATATATTTCTAATATTCTATATATTAAGTTTTTTAAATTTTCTTATGTTACTTTGGTTCCTAAATTCCATAAATCACCTCTGAGTTTTAGAACAGGCACTTGTGGACATAATACTTTTACCACTACAGCTAGTAAGTGTTTGCTTAACTGTTTAAATAGAATTAATGAATCTCTTAAATGTAGGAATTCAGGATATTTCATTTTAAACAATAGTTTTGATTTAGTAAATCACCTTAGCAAGCTTCCACACATTCTTGGTTTCCATACCTTTGATTTTAAAGACCTATTTAATAATATTGTCATTAAAAATTTATAATAAGTTATTATCTCTCTTTATCATGACTATCTATCTTCCAATAATGTTGCATTTAATGTCAAAAACTTTCCTATGCTCTTGCACTTTGTGTTATACAACAATTATATTATCCAAGGTGATAACATTTATTTACAAACATCTGGTGTACCACAAGGTGGCTGTAGTAGTAGTATACTCGCTAACTTATATCTTTATTATTATTAATCTTATTTTAACTCTAATTCATATATTATATATAGATATGTTGACGACTTAATTTGTATTATCATTATGATTCCTATCCAATTAATAATGATTTTTACCCATCTAACCTAGAATTAATTCCTAATGAGCCTTTCGTTAGTAAAACTGTAAACTTTTTAGACCTAAATATAGATACCCTCTATAATCATGTAATCACCAATCTATATGATAAAAAAGATTCTTACAACTTCACTACCATAAAGCTGCTATCATATCAATCTCGTAATTCTATTCAATTGTTTAGAAACATCATTTTAAACCAGCTATTTCGAATACATCGACTTTCTGATCCTCGATTTCACTTTCTCCACATCAATAATCTTAAACGCATTTGTCAAAATTACCAATATCCGGAAGTATTTGTAAATAATATTATTAATAATTTCAAATATACCACGTAATAATTTTACACATGCATTATCTTTGATTGGATAACTCAATTTTGAGAATTCACCCATTCTTATTACCTAACTTACCACTTGGCCTGAGTCTAATACTGTTTACTATTTTCGAATGACTATTTTCCACTTGTCCTGAGTCCTATACTGTCCTGAGTCCTATACTTCTACTACTTACACGTGGTAACAAGGCTTATGAGTTCATATTTCTGTTCGAGGAAGTATTAATTTTCTGATTTGTAATTCAATTGACTTATTTTTCTCCTTCCACTAGCGAGTAGACAGTTCCAATGGTGTCTATAGTTAAATACTATAGCCATTATCAGAAACTGGCTATTCTATCGGTTTTAATTCGAATTGTAGGGCTGTCCTGATGAGAATGCAATTTCGAACTAACCGCCATTTTTTGTGTAGTTTCAATTGATTGTTCTCTATGTCTTAATCATTTATCTTGAGCTAATTATTATTGCCTTTTCTCATTTTTGCCGTGTTTTCTTTTTTCTTTTTATTTATATTTATATACTTTTAATTGTGAATTTTGTATCCTTATATTCTTCTCATCCCCCTTTCCTTTATAGTGATATGTTACCTTCAATCTTTATCCTTAGTCTTGGTCTATAGTTACTCATTTGTAACAGATATGCTAGAGATGGGTTTTTTTGTACATACAGTAGTTTATGCATAATTTACGATTAAAATCTTTCATGTTTTATTATATATATATATATATATGTATATATATATATATATATATATATATTAGAAAAATATATTTAATTCAAGTGATAGTGAAATATTAACATCACCATAGAAGCATAACCACGGAAATAATGCCCATAATAGAAATGAACAGCACCGGCTCAAATTCGAAGATTAACCAGAATTAAATTAATCTCTAGATCTGAGTATTTAATTCTAATTAACCCACACAAATGCCTGTTTCAAATTGGCAATAGTACTTACTGTAAATGTCCAAACTCAAATTACAGGTACCAAAAGATGAAAAATTGAAGATAAGAAAAATTAGGAAAACTAGTATTACCATGCGGCAGGAACCTTTCTTCTTTCACCACGTGTAAGTGCGATCAACCGCAACAGTTTGAAAAATATCGAGAGCACCAGGATGAACATAACGAAATACAGCCTAGGAGGCAAAACAAACGTTCACAGCGACCCTCATAGACCCGTCCAGAGAGTCAGAACAGGAAACAGGACAATTACCCAGAACGGAAATGAAGAAAGATAAGAAAAACGAAAGAATAAGAATGAAAGAATAGAAACGAAAGAATAAGAAAAACGGAATATGAACATGAAGCATGGATGACAACTCTTACTAAGCAAGTGATTCATAGAAGAAATGGATAAACGCGAGTGCCACTATACGCCATTATAAGGGCGTTCAAATCGTAGTATCAAACTGGTTAAAGTTACAATTTTTTAGCAAAAATAAAATTCAAAACATTAATATTAATGTATCTTATTTTCCGTTTTTTATTTTTCTATTTTTATAGTGTATATTATCATTATTCATTTTTACTTAATTATATAATTAATAAATATTTATATTTTTTTCTTCATATTACTAGCCACTATAAATGGGAAAGCTGTCTTGGATGCTATCGAGTAGAAGTCGATATACTGAGTTGACAATTTTAATAACGAATTTGGGAGGATATGCATTATCAGTCACTGTACTCAATAATTCCATAAAATGTGCTAATTTATATCATTTCCATCACACATTTTACTGGTTTATTATAATATTTCTAAAAACTGATATATGCAAACAAGAGTCAAAGTGTTGAATTTTTGATGTATTAAATTTAAAATCTTGTCTTTTATCATATAAGTTTATAGCCAGATTACAATTTTTTTTATCTAAATTTAAATCTAAAAAGTTTTCAACATTACAGTCATTATTACTTGCATTTAATTGTAAATTATTAGGATAAAAATTAAAATTACTATAGGGATATTATTATGAGATACACATAATATGTCATTAATCTAAACATTATAAGTGTAATTAATCTAAACGTTATAAGTATCATCTAAACATTATAAGTATCATGTCATTAATCTAAACATTGTAAGTATCTAAATAATTGTAAGTATCTAATTTCATAAACATTTGCATAGAATTCAATGCTGGATTAATGTTCTTTTAATAGAATAAATGCATATTAGCTAATAATGATGAGGCATACCTCCCTTGTGGGATACTTGCTTAAAAAAAGTACCACCATGTTGAATATAATTCTCATAAAGAGTGAAGTTAAGTAATTTTTTAAAAAGAAAATTTGAATATTTTAAGTTGATATTATATTTTTCAAAAATTCCTAAAATAATTCTATACAGATCATCTATATTAATATTATTAAACAAATCTTTGAAATCAAAGGTATAAATACTACGAATATTAGTAAGAGTTTTTAATTTTTTAACTAATTCGAAACTGTTTTTCACAATATGACAATTATTTGAGATATCATCTGACAAGAATAGTTCATTTAAGAATTTTAATAATAATTTACCAGAATTAGTAATGTAAGAATTATGCCCACTAGTAATAATTCGAAAAGCAACAGGGAATTTATGAAACTTGGGTACTAAAACAAGATATGGAATGTTATTACAACTATTTTTTAGATGGATTTGCTTATATTTGTCTGATATTCGATTGGATAAGATTTTAAAGTTAGTATTATGTAAATTATAGATTTGATTATTAAGAAAGAGTGACTGGTGGACACTTATACAGTAATATTTACATGTGAGTTGAGTAGTTACTATTAGCCTTATCGACATAAGTAATGACAAAATCATACTGAATTTCTTTCATACCCTTCTTAATTGAATTAAATTTATATGATTTATTATTTTTCTGAATATATATATATATATATATATATATATATATATATATAGTGACTTAAATATTGCTCTATTAAGACGCTCCAGGGTTTGAAGGCTTCTACAGGGATTTGATATTTATAGCTGATTTTATAGATAAATTTATTTAAATCAAGAATTAAATCTTTACCAATTGATTTATGTTAAAGATTAGTAGGTAAACGGTACTTACTACCTAGTAACACCAGTGATCTCAGTGCATAATAGTTAATGATATTTAGATTTTCCGTTATAACATGTCCATGTTGTTTATCTACGTAGTCTTTGTATTTATGTAAATGGCAGTGGCAGTATGACTATTTATCCAGTTAATAATTTTATTAATATCTATTGATTTGGCTATTTGATTATAAATGAAAATATAACGTTCTAGGGTTTATCATATTTAAATGCAATTTTAGGATTTACAAGTTTGACTGGAAAGTAATTGGAAACCAATTTAAAAAAATTATTTATCTTCAGAATATTTAAGACAGAATTGGTATAACTGGGGTTACAATATTCGTTTATTTTAGTATACTGTTTTAATTCGGCACTTAAATTTAAGTCCGTGACGTATAAATAAACATTAAGAAATTTACTTCTAGGGATGAGCAAATCATAGAATAAAAGTTTAAAATGAATATTATCAAATTCAGTAGTTATAAAAAGGTTATAAACCATATTTAATTTCTGTTTTTTAATTGCGAAAATCCAGTTCTTACATTGTTGAAAGTTGAAGTGAGTTATAACATTTACATTTTTCCACAAGAATGTCGTTTCCTATAATACAAGAATTATATTTACTAATATCAATTTCACTTCTACACTTTGTGCAAAAATGGCTAATTGAGCGATGTGCGTATCACGGTTGAAAATTTAAGAATTATTAAATGTGTTCAACAATTATCTTTTAATGCACTTCATTACACCATGCCCTCTCCTCGAATCCATGCTTACTAATTGCTAAGTGTTCGTCTGTCTGTCCGTCACGTTTTTTAGACGCTTCTTGAATAGACAGATACTTGGAATCTGGTACAAGGGTCAATCCTTTGAGAAAACCCCTTGGAAAAATCAAATTTTCCTAAAATGTTGTGCAGAAGTGGTGCCCCACACCAAAACGTTCGAAAAGTGAAATGCTGGAAAAGCATACTGTGCGAAACATACCAAAGAAAATATGCAATTTCAGATTTCCAGCAAATGCTACTCATAGGCAATGTCTTTCAACAAAATTTTCGATTTGACGAATGAGAAACGCCTTCTTTAAAATTTTATGGAGCCTTGAAATAATTTGATATATGGCCAAATAATTTGATAAAAAAATCCTCAAAAGAATAGAAATTTGCAAAAAGATCAAGAAGATCAAGATGAATACAGTTTTCAAAAATGTTCATTTATATGGGGGGGGGGGGGGGGTTCAACGCAGAAAAGCGTTCGAAATGAGAAATGATATAAAAAGCATGTTTTACGATAGGATATAGGGACTTTAAATTTGGTGTACGAGTAGATAGTTCAAAAAGAAGAAAATGTGGAAGTTTTGTTTTCAAATATTTTCTACTTTAGGAGGTATCGCAAAGTAAAATGTTCGATTTTCAGAAAATATGAGAAACGCCTTCTTCAAAACTTGATAGAGGCTTTGATATTTGACATATGGACCAATCATCTAAAAAGACAAGAAGTCAAGAATTTTTTTTAAATTTCCATTTAAGAGGGTGGGTGCTTCACACAAAAACGTTCAAAAGGTAAAATGATAGGAAAAGCATGATTCACGATGGAATAGAAACTTTACATTTGGTGAATGGTTAAATGATTCGAAAGGAAGCAATGGTGTAATTTCAGATTTACAATACTTTTACTTTAGGGGGTGCCGCACACCAAATACTTGATTTACCGAATAAATGAGAAAAGCCTACTTTACAACTTTATTGAGGTTTTACATTTGGTATATAGGTTATAACGTATATAGGCATTTGATAAATAACCCTAAGAAGAATAGAGTTTTCCAAAAATGCTCATACAAGGGGTTGCTCTACAGAAAAAACATTCGAAAGGTGAAATGATATAAAGTGCATGCTTCAGGATGAGATGTAGACTTCAAATTTGGTGCACTGGTAGACAGTTTGTAAGGAATAATGTGTGCAATATCAGTTTTCGATTTTTTTTTCTATTTCAAAAGGTGCCGTACATCAAAATGTTCTATTTACGGAATGAATGAGAAACGCTTATTTTAAACGAGATATAAATTTTAAATTCGTTACAAGGGTCAATCGTAAGATTAAACACAAATTTGAGTTTTTTAAAAAATGTTCTGTGTAGGGTGCGTGCTCCACACCAAAACGTTCGAAAGGTGAAATGAGTTTAAAATACTTGAAATTTGATGCACGGGATAAAACATGTGGGAAAACCGTATTTCTCAAAAATGTTCATTTAATGGGTAGTCCACACCAAAACGTTCGAAATATAAAATTATAGTAAAACCGAATTTGTAATGAGATAGAAACTTTAAAATTGGTGCAAGCTTTCATATTTGTAATATTTGCTAGATTTGGATTGCCATACACTTAATTGGAAGAATAAATTAGAAATGCCCAGTGAGACAAATATTCTACGTGAAAGAGATATTTGAAATTTGGTGCAAGTGCAAATACTTTGAAAATGGCTATTAGAAAATTGAATTATTCAAAAATTCAAGTTATTCAAGGGCTGTTTCTTGTGAGACGTTTATCTTTATTCTGTCTTCCATAGACGATTTCAGAGTAACATAATGCATTCGTCTTTGTGTATTCTATAATTTCTAAGGAAAATAAGTTTTGTATTTTTCTTACAACAAGGGATATAATTTGTTCTGATATTATACATTTTAAATAAATGATAATTATTAATTATTAGAACATATAACATAGTAATTTAATTTAATAGTTTACTACTGACATCAATATTAATCGCTACTATTTACAACATACATAATATTTACATCATTCTACCTTTAGTAGCAGCCATCGTTTCAATCGCTATACAGGGTGTCCCAAAAACATTGACCTCGGCTTTTATTCCTTAAATATTAATCTTAGACATATATAATAAATTATAAAATTTCGCAAAAAAATAGGATACATAATTTTATGAAATCGATAAAAATTTTCAAGAGATTAAATTTGAAGAAATACAAAATTTATATTTTATATGGTCCCCGTACATAAACATTTTCAATGAGCAAAATGGGCCCCATACACTACTAAGGTGATGTACAAAATTTCAGCATTTTATCATAAAAAGTCCCAGAGATATGTTTAAACAAAGTTGGCGAGGGATTAATCGCAAATTAAAATGTAAATGTTTACAGCAAGAGTGCAAATGACGCAACGCAGAAGTGCATCATAGGCAAATAATATCTGCCTCTTATCTTTAATGGATCTTTGGCATGGATGGAAAACATTTTGAACAAGCTTTGTAATCTGTGTGAAAAATTATTATTTCTACACAGTGTAGATACCTTTGTACCAATAAATAGCAAAATTATTATTTATTTATGTAATCATTGTTTTATTTCGTAATTTGTGTATGACCCCTGAAACACGATCTGCCGACATGATTTTCCCCTCTGAGAACCAATTTCGCTACATCGAAAAGTGGCTTAAGTCAGCATTTTTGTCTTTTCATATCTCTGGGACTTTTTATGAAAAAATGCTAAAATTTTATACATCTTATTAGTGTATGGGACACATTTCAGTCATTGGAAATGTTTTTATACGGGGGCCGTATAAAAATTTGAATTTTGTATTTCTTAAAATTTAATTCCTTTGGAAATTTTAATCGATTTCATAAAAGCCTGTACCTTTTTTACGCAACTCTGTAATTAATTATATATGTCTAAGATCAATATTTGAGGAATAAAAGCAGAGATCAGTATTTTTGAGACACCCTGTATATACTGCTAAATACGAATGAATGTAATTAGATACAGAAATTAAATTGAAAACAACACTAAATATTAAATGTTTTCAGAAACTAATAATCATAAGGTAACTAAATTACCTTTCCGTCAACAGTACATTAATAGTTGTGCCCTTTTCTAACAGAAAATTACCAACAAAGCCTAGCTGAATATTAGGTTTTAAAAATGCAAAACTGCTATAACTCAAAAATAAAATATTTTAAATAAGTAGCAAAATTTACTTGAATACATTAGTTTGATTAATTAAACTGAAAATTTTGACAATTATTTATGTACTCCATTAGAATAGTAGATATTAGGAATTGGATAAACATTGCCAAAATACTGATTAGAAAAGCTCATAAAAATAATCCATACATCGGATCAAAACACGTTAAAAGAAATTTCCCCAGTCGGCTTAACAAGTTTAATTAAAATCGCACAAGTTTAATTGAAATCGCATGATTATTTAAAAATCATGTTATTTCATACTTTCATACAGACTTTCATAATTATAAGAGTATCAAAACTAGAAATTAACTAATTTTACTGATATACAATTTCAAATATCTAGTCGATATACTCTTATGTGAAATATATATTTCATGAAATATTAAGTAAAATAATTATTTAAAACTTCAACTCAGTTATTTTTTATAAAATTGATTATATATACAAGTACTTACATGGATCACAAGGTATTTGTAGATGATCAAAATAGCCCTAGGCAAGACCCATACAAGTCGTAACGAAAAAAGACGGCGGATTTCGAGTATGCGAAGTCTACAAAAAACTAAATGCAGTAATAATTCCAGATAGATACTCCATAGCTTACATACGCGATTTTGCACAGAACCTCGAAAATAAAAAGATATTTTCTGCGCTTAATTTGGTACGAGCATACTACCAGATTCCTGTGGAACATGATGATGTCCCGAAAACAGCGGTGATAACGCCCTTCGGACTATTTGAATTCCTGTTCATGCCATTCGATTCATGAAACGTAGCACAAACCTCTCAAAGATTCATGCCCGAAGTCTTACATAATTTAGATTTTTTTTTGTATATATCGGCGATTGCTAAATCGCTTTAGAAAACGAAGCCAAACATCAAGAGCACTTAGGCATAGAATTTCAGCGTTTTCCCAATATGGAGTAGTAAAAAAATATTTCCAAATGCGTTTTTGGTCAATCTCAAGTAAAATTCCTATGGCACACAGTTGCGACAGAAGGCATTTCTCCTTTACCAGACAGAGTATCTACCATACAAAATTTTCAGCTACCAAAAACTGTGTAGGATTTAAGAAGATTTTTAGCGATTTCAAATTTTTATCGTACATTTTTACCTCAAGTTGCAGGAACACAAGCAGTTCTGTGCAATTTAATACCTGGAAACAAAAAACGCGACAGTTCGCAAGTACAATGGTCCAAAATTACACAAACTGCTTTCCAAGTATGTAAAAACTTACTTTCAAGTGCATCACTATTAACTTATCCTGCAGCAAATAGTTGTTGTTGTTGAGACCCAGACCGTCCGACCTACCAGAAAGGTGTAAGGTAACTGTATGGACGGCCGGGAAGTGCCACCCAATTTAGACCGGAACCCAGTGGGGGAGGCATCCACAGGGACCGTACCCTGCTTCCCCTACCACCAACCTCTCGGAAGGACTTACGGAGCCACATGTTTAACGTGATCGTACTCCGCATGAACACGGCGGCATTTGTGGTAGTTTGCAAATCTAGCGCGCAAACCACGGGGATACCGCACCCGAGATGGCCAACAGCACGCGGTGTTCCGAGGTGGTCACCCACCAAGTACTAACCGCGCCCGATGCTGCTTGACTTCGGTGATCTAACGCTGCACCAAATAGTGAATTTTCTCTTTCGTTAGACACATCTTTAGCAGTGATCGGATCGGAATTGCAAGAAAAACAAAATGGAAAATTATTTCTATTAGCATTCTTTTCATACAAACTAAATGCCGCAGAACGGAAGTACAACATTTACGACCGTGAACTTCTCGCAGCATATTTTACCGTAAAGCATTTTCGGCACATGCTAGAAAGAAGAGATTTTATCTTATACACCGATCAGAAACCTCTTACATTTGCATCTCTTAACCGAAAACTGTAAAGATGACTCTACGTTAATTAAGACACCTGGAATATATTAGTCAATTTACAACTAATATCCAATACATTCCCGGCTCAACAAATGTAGTAGCTGCAGCATTTTCTCGCATAGAAGAAATTCATACACTAAATGTGTCGGATTAAGAAGCAATAGCAAAACCACAAAATGATGACGAACTAAACGATCTCAAAAAATCTTATCCTTCGTTACGACTAAAAGATATTGCTATTGATCCATCAGGTGCCATATTTCCATGTGACACCTCAACATGCGAAATTCGGACGTACATACTTCAGAATTTTCGAAAGCAAGTGTTTTACAACATTCACGACCTCGTACATCCAGGAGATCGAGGAACCGCTAACATGGTTGGAAAACGATTCATTTGGCCTTCCCTCCTAGAGGACTGTGCCGAATGGAGTCGAATGTGTATCGCATACCAAAAATCAAAGATACACAGACACACAAAATCAGCTTTAGGAAATTTTGATACACCTAATGGCAGATTTCAACATGTCCACATCGACATTGTCGGACCTTTACCGGTATCGAAGGGATTTCTATATCTACTCACTTGTGTCGAACGATTTACGCGATGGCCAGAAGCCATTTATTTCATTAGAGTATCAAACTGCAGTCATAGTATCAGAAGCATTTTATTCTGGTTGGATTTATCGATTTGACGTGCTCGAGGTCATAAGTACCGAACAGGGACGATGTGATATATTTCATTACCTAATGATATTTTTATGAAGCCGAAAAACCAGTATGACAGCATATCACCCTGCCTCCAATTCCATGGTGGAACGCTTTCACCGCCAATTGAAATCGACAATACGCTGTCAAGACACATAGCGCTTGATAGGTTACTGCCAAGCGTACTTTTAGGTGTTCGATACTCAATCAAAGAAGATCTAAAAGCTTTTAATGCAGAATTAATCTACGGTACATCCTTACGATTGTCATGGGAATTCCTTCGAGACTCATCACTAAAAGACATTTTAAAACATGCACACAAATTCGTTTTACAATTAAGACGACAAATGCAACGACCAGTTGCCGCTACGAGTCATTCAAAAAATATTTTTATTCACAAGGAATTTCCCCCAGTTTACCCACGTTTTTGTGCGAAACGGCTTTGTACGTCGACCATTGCAGACCCCCATACGATGAAGCTTTCCCAGTATGTACATGCATAGACAACTTTTGTACAGTGAATATCTGCGGACGAAAAAGCAACACCTACATTGGTCGTTTAAAACCCACATTTCTATAAAAACCCTTAGACGACTAAAAAAGAACATCTACACCGGTTTCTGACCAATCGACGCCTTCCACCTCTACCTCTACAGTAACCAGGTATGAAAGATATGTTCGTTTCAGATTCCCAGTTTTTTCACGATGAGGGGATGTATAATGGCGACACTCCTCCAGCGATATGTATAAAACCGTCAGATCAAGTGATTAGCATAAAACAACTTCTTGATCTCCAGAGACTCACTGCTTTGCATGTGAAGCATGCGCAACGCCTTTTCACTGGCCCATAAAAGCCGTTCCCAGAAAATTCTCAGTGCAGAAGAACACATCACAATTGTATCTCGGATGTCTACGCTTACGCGCGTTATGATATGGTACTACTTGTAAATATCTTACGTTATGGTCATGTAAATGAACTTATATTTTATGATTGCTTCTGTAATGATTAAGATACGCACCTTCGCCATACATCCATATATAGTAGAGAAGATAAAAAAGAAAGGAGTATTAAAATTTAGTGGTTGCATTAAGCTGCAGAAATGTTAAAACAATTTAATAATATGCCGAATATGTTTATCACCCATAATTTATAGGACACATTATGTACATTAGTGCCCAAGATGAAGACTGTCTATCTAAAAGCATCATGAAAAATATCTCTCCTAAAGCCCACCAATATCAGATGCATAGGACAGCAGGTAAACAGGAAGCTCGAAAACGAAAAAAGTATGATAAAACTTAATTTAATTCAACCATGACGACTTGCTAGATATCTCATTATAGTGACTTACATAAATATTTAACTTTCTCTAATGACCATCATCAAATTTCTTATCTGTGTAACCTATATAGTAATTCGTTTCAAATAAATATCTTCATTTTGTTATTCTGCATCGTGCATGCACGATTTCACCAAGAAACCTGCCACGATTGGTAAGTTAACTGTTTTAGAAATAATTATTTTTCTTTTTTTTGGTAGCACATATTTACAGTAACTTCAGCGACATAAATATTAGTGACATACATGTGACCATACCGTTGATTATGAAAAATATTCCTATATAAATACTCCTTCATAAATTTCTTCTTATATATTTGTAGTTGACAACTCATGTTTGCGAAATCCTTGAAATATTAAGTAAAATTTCGCGGAAGTCTTACCTGGCTGACGTATATTAGATTCGACAAGGTTATATTTAAATGTAGTCGTGTAAAGCAGTAAGGCAAATAAATACAGTAGTTATTAATAATGTTAAACAAAAAAATTAAAAGAGCATTTTTTGCATACTTCTATTTAATTACTGTTAATAAAAAATGACATACATTTCCATTTCAAATATAGTTTTCCGGTTATAAATACATAATGTATATAAATTTTGTAATGGTTTTGTATTAATATAGTTATCACGCTAGAACCTCAATAACTTCAAATTTTTAATCCATTACAAAAATGTTGCAAGCTAAATTTATTGTTGCCACTATATTCTGCAAACTCTTGCGAACATCACTGGCAGGCGGAATCCTGATTGGTAAAACTCCATTAGGAGGACACTATTAATAATTACGAACTTAGACTAAATAAGACGTTAAACATCGAGGAAATTAAAATACTTAACTGATGGTTAACTATGGTTTTAGAGAATAATGGAACCTTTTAAATGTATAATACCATTTGCATTTGCGTAATACCGTTCATTCATGCTTTTCATACAAATATAATACATTTTGCATGTAAATATTGGTTGATCGTAATTTGAATATTCATATTCAAAACTATCTGCAAAAATATCGTATGGAAATGCAAGTAAAATTAATAGAAATAATCTTAAATATATGGCAAAAATTTTGTTTCAAAAATCACCTTTATAAAAAATATAGCGCTGAAGAAAGATTTATGTACGAAATGTGTTTGATTTTTAAGAATGTAATTTTTAGTTAAAAGAATCAATTTAATTATGATGTGCTGTTAATTGGATTTCTTCTTATCTGAGATAATTTGCCAAATACAGCCGCAGATATATCATTGATTTAAAAACACATTTCACAAATATGAAATTATCATGAATTTCCTACTAGCAAATAACATAAATTATATTGTGTACTTAATTATATCAAAATTAAACGGCTCTAAGAGAGGTAGACATGAATAGGACTGGTATTACCGGTGAATTAATTTTAAATAATTGAAAAATTAATTATTTATTCTAATTTTCTTTACAAATGAATGGTGATAAATAGTTATATACAGACATGTCGTTAAACATCTTTATTTTTTCTTCTCATATTTATTTTTAAAATTACGTTTTTGTACCATTTTGACAAGTTCTGCCAAGGGGGACATTTGAAATTATTTACAAATAAACGAAATATTTAAAATGCTAAATCCGTTGCTGAGTCGGTCCTCCTGGCTGAGATCTGAATTACGCAGATCACTATTAGCACATTCTGATCATTGAACATATAAAAGTACCTTTCATTTCGTTCACTGCGTACTTCATTCTTCCACTAACACTCGTTTAATTTTTTCGTTTTCATCATGCCTGTCTGACTGTCGGAATTTTTAGCTTAAGTTCTCGTTCTATCATCTCTTAAAGTATATTTTGAATGCCAATAAATCTTAGGATAAATTTGACCACCATTCATAATCGCCACTATCCCTCCATAATCAATAATTTCTCTGGTCTCCCTGCTACATTTGTGCATGTCCTTCCTTCGACACCATAGTTGGACATTGATGAAATAATATTTTTCTTTTACCAGGGATTCTGGAAATTATTCATTCCAAACATTGTACATATTCGGACACTATAGTGTACAAATTTATACCATATCTGCAAATATACCTGGTGAATGATCTAAACAAATATATTTTGAGAATATTTTGCATATAGATAATATATGGTAAACTGTATTCTGCGGTATGAAAATGCTCGATTAGTTTATAATAGAACTATATATTTATACTTCGACAGGTGGAAAGAACATAAATTTACACTTACTAATACTAAATTACGCATTACTTAATTAGCATGATCACCCAAACTTCCAAATTCCAATTTTAACTAAGTTGTCAGACAACTGAGAGTAGGATATGAAATAAATTAAAAAATTAATTAAACAAGAATTTGTATTATTTTAACAAAACAGTTCTGCGCAAAATATTTCTTTAAATTATCTGACAAAAGCATTAAAATAAACAACTCGCAGAAATATAATTATTTTACATAAATTCAAATTTTAAGTAGAGTGATTAAGCAGCTGTTGCATTTATATTTGGAAACTGATACTATCAACAAAAATCCTGAAATATAATAATTAATTACATATCCATAACTTTCTGCATTTGTGCGAGACAATTTTCTTAAGCACTCCATAATTATTGTACCTGCAAAATTAATTACACCGAACACTGTTTTTCGTTTAAAAATATTTTTATATAATTTATGACGGGGAAAACGTGAATGGGAATTAAAAAAAAGAATATAAAATTGAAGAAAGTAACGGTGTGCCTTTTAATTAAAATAGGAAAAAATGTTCAATCATATTTATTCTTTTTAAATTAGGGTTGAAAATAATTTATTTTTTTAAATGTCCTTACAATAGATAGAGATAGATTTATTAAGCAAAATGATGGATTATATGGTAATGATCTTGTATAACATTTAAAAGGGTTTAATACATGTTAAGGTGTAATACATGTTCTAACATTTGAACATTCTTACATCAAAGTTATCATATAAATTATGGGGCAATATTGGTCCAAGCTATGAATTATTTCATTTCGAACGGTTTGTAATATTTTATTAATTTTTGTAGTAAATGTTTCAGAAATATTTGGACTTATTTTTCACTAAATATTTCTAATATTCCCTATATGAATCCAATATTGACATCATGTACAATCTTGACAAATATTGGTACAAAATGATTAAAATTAGAATGCCATATTCAATTATACATGAAATTGCATTAATGTGTTGAACTTCACAGTAAATTTTCATATACTTATTCTTGAAATAGCTCCGATTGCACTTTCGATTTGTTTTTCTTTGATATCTAATTTTACTTTCCCTACTATTCATGATATAAAGAAAGTATTAGAAGCATGTCAAAAACCTCAACAGAATTGTATGTGTGTTTCCAAGTTATGTAGGTAACCAATTTAGCTCAAAAACTAATTGACAAAATGTCCCCAAATTTGGTAGATAAGGCTCTTGTGATTTATCTTAGAACTTATTAGATATCGGTACGGTTCAGAGAAAATAACCTGCATTTGCTTTTTCAGAATGGACCGCATAAGAATGGATCGCATGAATCGTCAGAATTTGAAATAAAAGACTGAGTATGCTCAAACTAAATTGTTTTATACGAAATTTTTAATTACAGAAAGAATAAGACTAGCCTTAGAAAAAATTATCCGTTGCTAAATGAAAACGGAAATTAAATTAAAACAGCAAATTCATTTAAATTCCATTTAATGAATTTGAAAAAAATAAAGAGAAAATGAATGTGGGTCTGTAGAAAGAGTCTTGTGATGCCCACATCATATTTTTTTACTAGCATTGGCATTTCAGATCTTATATCCAGACACAAAAATTGTCTGTTTATGAACTTTACTTTCTATATTTCCATAAATCGTCTCGCTATAAACACAAATGTTTATAATTCTGTCTACAACAGAATGCTTCGGATTCGTACTGTGCGATAAATAACAGAAACCTTTGAAAAAAAACATGTAAAAAAATTAACCGAAGAAAATATTTGCTTGTTTTCAGTCCTCACAGAATATACGATTGTTCGTGACAGAACTCAAGATGATAAATATACAAGACCTTGTTTCAATCTCAAAGATAAATCCGATAACAATAATATTTTGCATTCTTATTCTATTATTTATTTCAAACGTTTTTATTTGCATTGCATTCTAGTGATTATTTTTAGAATATATATAGTCTCCATAAGGCATGTGGTTTTAATTAATAATATGTAATTCAAGTCTAAGTAAAAAGCCTATAAAGTTCGTTAAATATAAATGAATTTAAAACACAAATAAAAATTTATAAAATATTTAAAATGGTTGCAAAATATTTGTTTATTAATATTCCACATTACGGAAATCTGCTGCCGGTTCCATAACAGTCATCTATCGTACTCTTGGAGAATTAATGCTTTTGTTAGGAAAAGCTATACAAATTGGCTAGAAATGGTTATTATCTATGAGGATAAATGAATGATACTATAGAACGGACATTGAAACAAGCCTTGCAGAGTCCATTTCAACAATAAGAGATCGCAACATCGTCCCAGTAGCTCAAAGATAGAGCATCGGCTGGCCAGTACGGGGATCCATGGTTCGATTCACGGTTGGGGCAGCAAGGGTCTTTATAATGGCGTCCAAACAAATCAACCCTGTATGTTAGTGAAATCATGTTGGTGGTCTGAAAGTGACCCTAGCACGGATTCAGTGGATTCTAGTATATTAAGCACCGAATTTAGATCGAGAAATCAAAGACCACACAGAAAACTAACCTGGAGGATAAAAGTAGTAGCAGGAAGTGGTCATTCAGATTGCCAGATCTAACATTAGAAGATGGATAATACAGAGTTCACTCCAACAATAAGAGTTTGCAGTTCCGTCCCAGTAGCTCAACGGTAGAGCGCCGGCTGGCCAATACGAAGTTCCGTGGTTCGATTCCTTGTTGGAGGCCGTAAGGTTCTTTATAACCTCATTAAATACTTCGAAGTGATGCTTATAAGGTCAGCGGTCAAGACAGATATTGAAGAGTAAATATGTATGCTCATCGACACATAGATGAGGAAGTATGCGCAATATGTATGCGCATCGACACATAGATGAGGAAGCTTCCCGGCCGTCCAAACAGTTACCTTACACCTTTCTGGTAGGTCGGACGGTCTGGGTCTCAACAACAACATAGATGAGGAAGGGGCGCGGTAGCCCATTGGTTAGCGCGTTGGAGTTGCACTCGGTAGGCCCGGGTTCGATTCCAGCCACTGCCAATACTGCCGCCGTGTTCACGCGGATTACGATCACGTTAAACATGTGGGTCCGTAAGTCCTTCCGAGAGGTTGGTGGTAGGGGAAGGAGGGTACGGTCCCTGTGGATGCCTCCCCCACTCGGTTCCGGTCCAAATTGGTTGGCACTTCCCTGCCGTCCAAACAGTTACCTTACACCTTTCTGGTAGGTCGGACGGTCTGGGTCTCAACAACAACAACAACATAGATGAGGAAGCAAATTACAAAGTTAACGAGTCCAATTCAAATTGGATCTCTTGTGGAAGTGACTGAACACTACACATATGCTTGGTTTTGTATGACTTTTAAGTAGCCCGTGGAATATTACAACGATGCATGTTGTCCCTTGAATTTGGTCGGGTTTAAAACAAATTATCTTGCTGTTTAGGTAAGATAACGTTACAAAGCATAGTAACATATTTAGTAACGTTTAGTAACGTATGTTTAGGTAAGATAACTAGACTAGCAAAATGCCGGGCTTTGGATGTACTCGCTCATATAGAGTTTGCAAGGTGTGTGAAATATTTCAAAAGAAAACACAATTTAACAAATAATTATGAAATTAGAAGTATATAAATTAATTTCAATATTTGATAATCCTAATACAAAAGAGCTAATATAAAAGTTTTTATAATTTGAATATTAAATTAAGCAAATTAGAATACAGGAAACAATGAAATCAAAGTATCACATTTAAAAATTATTTAATATACAGGAATACTTTTAAATCACAGTGCATACAAGTGCACACTCTTTAATTAGCTGTTTAAAAGTTGTTGCTTGCTTGTTATTTATACGGGTTTCTGGGGTAAGCTGTGGTAACTTAAAATAGGCGTTTCGTCCTGCTGCAGTTGCTTTTAATAATGGAAATTGCTATTCTACAAATGTGCGTATAATTTCGCGTATATTAGCAAATTTTCACCTTCCTACCTATTGTAGTTTTCGAGTAAAAAGAGTCACAAAATTTTGGCATGTGTTAATTTCATTTGATGAGAAATGGAGAAAGGACTTTCATTCGCTCCTTCATAAAAATGCTTTGACAATCATTCTTCTGATGGTTTACCTTCTGTTTAAACAATTCCATAGACGATTTATAAAACTAAATCAATATTTAAGCATAAAACAATTCAAACTGACTTTATATGGCATCGACTCTATCTATCCCTCTTAACGATTAGAAAGATTATATTTTTCCCTTAACAAACCGTATGCTGTCTTCGATTACAGTTACAGTGAACACACTGCTAAGGATAAATACGTGATTACTATACTGGGTAATTTTTTTTAAAACATAGAAAAATACACGTAAAATTGACAGCAAAATCCTGCATTTATTAACGGTAAAATACTGTAATCGGTTTTTATAGTTTAAAACCATGCTATTTACAAGGGAGCGGGAAATTATCCGCATGAAGGTAAATTGTCCACTCACATTCTTGTCGCTCATGCGTATTAAGCAGATATACACTCGGAGTAAATGGTTGTGAACCAACGAGGGGAGATTTCCTTTCCAAATGTGCGAGTTATATATCCACAGGGGTCCATCTTAATTTTAATTTTAATCTGTTAATTGAAAATTTGTGTGACATTTTAAACATGCATTACATTCCTGGGCTATGTACTTATGACTTTTCGATGTTAATGTCCGAAAATGACTGATTTGTTGAGTTTCTTGCAAACACGAAATGTATGTGAATTATTTGGATCATAAAAGTATTTTATCCATTGTTTAATTTAATCGTATAGTATGAATATGTAATCACAATAAATACTTTTAGAAATAAATGATCTTGTCGTTTAGAATTTTATCATAATTATATTTACTCATATTTGTTAACTTCGAACTTTCGATTTTACTAATCTGAAGCCAGTTGATTAGCTCAACATAAGGCAGTTGATTAGCTTGATATAAAGCAATTGATTAGCTTGACATAAACCAGTTGATTGGTTTGTTTAGGATAAAACTATTTTTGTCTATCTGTTCAGTTTGATCTCTATCTGTATCTAATTTTAAAAAGCTGAAATTCGTTTTTATTTTTGTAAGGGAATAAAATATTTTAAAAATAGTTGATTGAATATCTGATGAAAAGTTGATTACAAAATCTACTTTTGTAATCAACTATGTTAAGACTAGAAAGTATAAAATAAAATAGTAAAAATATTTTTAAGTTAAACTATTTTAATAAAACGCATTAAAAAGTAAAAAACTAAATTTTAGCTCAGAATATTTTGGGTCGTATGCCACTAAAAATAAAATTATGGGAGGCCATAAAAGAATTGTATTTTAATACACAGTAAATTAAATATACACAGTAAATTAAAACAGTATTATACAGTCTCATTGAATTACAGTCTAAGTCTATTCATTTAACAGTAAGTTACTGTCAACCCCGCTGCTAGTACTTTACCGTTAATTTTACACAACTTTGTCTTTGAGTGTATTTGAAATCTGCATAGCCTTGTATATAAATCGCCTTAGCTTTTATTCATTTTGTATAATTTTCTATGCTAATATGCCAATTATACAATATGGTACTTAAATTTTAAGTTTGTATGTGTATAAAATTATACATTGTCTTTCCCGAAAGTTTAAAACTCAAATAAAGTTCACGATAATAAGTAAAGCCACATTGTGTAAAAGTGAAATTAATGATTAAACTTTCACACTTTGTATATCCCCCTGTTCCTTCTATTCTTGTCCATGTCGATTTTTTGACTATATCTCCATTGGTCTGTTTGTTCATGCACTGACAGGGGAAATCTAGCCTATCCTCGAAGCAGCTGAATGCTTCATTGTTATTATACATGTGTGGGGGTACATTGCTCAAATTTTCCTTAAAGCTCACATATCTGACAGTTATAACTTTCCCTATATACATAGTATAATCTTTAGGGATAGTTTTATGACGGTATATAAAATTCGACGTAGAGTTTTTGGTGTAAAGTACGTCTCAAGCATCCCTGAACTTTTTGACGTAAGAGCACGTTTTAAGCTTCCCTGAACTTTAATAGAACGTTTTGAGGTAATGTATATATATATATATTATTCAGTTACAAAATTATCATAATTATTGACTATTATAATTTTAATATTAATAAAATCTTATCATTTAATTCCTGTAACTCGATTCAATTGTTTAGAAATATTATACTTAATCAGCTATTTAGAATTTATAGATTATCTGATAAAAAATTTCATGCTATGCATATAAATAATCTCAAAATTACCAGCAATTTATATAAATATCACTCTTATTTAGTAAATGGTATTGTTAAAAAATTTAGAATGGTTGGATTTTTATAATTCTTTTCACAGTGTCTTATAATTCTATTCATAGTATCTTATATTAGCCAGACATCTCCATTCTCTTGTATTATTAATTCTTTTATTTTTACATCCTCTTCCACGTCAGCATTACTATTATTAGTCCCACCTTTTAGTAGCTCTTTTTGTATATTATTATTTTTCCTTACCTTTTCGCTTTACTGTTTTTCAATTCTTACGAATGGCAACAGTAGATCATTTTTATTTTTACTTTGCGAATAGCGACACTGGTCTCTTCATTCAGAGTTCCCGGTTTCGACTCGTTTGTACATATGCTGTGCATTTTCAGGTATTCATGTTTCCTTTTTTATTCCTTCTTTATGTATGTCATCCAAGTAGAAATAGTTTATAGATTAAATCTATCTATTTCCTCAGAAACATACGTATTTTGTGTTTGCTTCGTCAAAATACTTGGACTTGAAAACGAATTTTACGAAATGAACATTTCCATTTTTTTAGGCTTAGCCCTTTCTCCACGTGTATAGCGATATAGCTTGATGTTTTAAGTTTTTCTTTATTCGTTTCCATACCATTGAATTTTGTTGATTTTTTATAACTTGATAACTCGTGTTTTGAATTTTTTCCATTTGATTGATGATTTGCTGTTTTGTATTTTAATCTGTGGGTGTTTTAGAAAGTTAGGTTTACCTCGTGTTGCAGATTCTTACTTTTCGTTCATTGGATTTTCAAACTACTATATATATATATATATATATATATATATATATATATATATATATATATATATATATATATATATATATATATATATATATATATATATATATATATATATATATATATATATATATATATATATATGTATATATATATATATATATATATATATATGTATATATATATATATATATACATATATATATATATATGTATAATATATATATATACATATATGAGTATGTGTGTGTGTTTGTGAGACTGTGGATGCGATACCTCACGAACGAATGGAGCATTTCGATTGAAATTTCGTACGGTTATTACGATCTGTGAATACTGGAATCTTACAGATTTTATACACGATCAAACGTTTGGAGGGATCCAAAAGTTTCAAATGATTAAGTTAGTAAGCCATAAACCTCCGGTTGGTCGTGTGGTCTGGGCCTTCTACATTCAATAATGTTAAATGAAGATTCATTTTGTAAGTATTTTTTATTTTAAAACAAATGCCACAAACTTTAGAAAGCTAACTTGAACCGTTCTTGTGAGATTATTTTTCAAATAATTGTATCTAAATTACATTTAAAACATGGTAATAACTATTATCAAATATAACTTATCGACAAATTCGACGAAATCCCGCCAATTTGGCGACATTTTAATATCAGACCAAATTGACAAAAACGTTGCGAAATTATCAAAAATGAAGCTAAGTTTACGAAAACACTCAACACGAATTTAAGGAAATATAATTAATATATTTTAATATAATAGAGTATATAGCTTGAGAGATTTTAGACGCATTTCCAATTGTCAAGCGAGAAATATACATCAATTTCGTGCTTCAAAATAATTTTGCATATTGGTATTCAAAAACGCACCAAATGCCAGTGTACTTGTCAACATTAAAATATTTAGCCGCGGGTCTTGACCATCATTTTTTCCCCATTAAAAAAAGTAGAGTGTGTGCATTATGTAGGGAAAGTCATATACTGCCCACATCGAATTCCTTTACTTTCAGACGGTTTCTAGAATTACTGCTGAAATCGTAAAAGGGAGATTTTCATATCATAAAATATTTGCATAAATCGATAAATCGGGCGCAATGGTCGGCTATCTATCCGCTTCTGAAATATTGAATCTGGATTGGTACGAAGCATTCATAGATATACAACATTTTAAAAAGAAAGTTATGTTTACCCAAAGAGTTTCAAAATAGAGATTTCGAGAGATAAGTACATTTAAGACCATATAAATATATTCTGAGCATTTTCAGAAACATCTAAAAATAAATACTGCACCCTCACTATTGAACAAGAACTTGCAGAAAGTGCTCATATGCGGGAAATACTTCAGAATAGTTATTGCTTTCGTGGAGCATTCAAAACAAAGAATTTATGACGGCTTTCGTATGGTTTCAAAAAATGGACTTTGGAATATTTGGACACACGGACATTTGGAACACCGGTTCTTGTTTATTCATATTGGAGACTTATTTACTCATTCATTTTTTACCCAGGCTGTTTACCCCATGCAAAGCGCGTAGAGTAGTTACAAAGCGACGATCGGAAAATCCATACTGAAAACTTTCTTTCTTTGGACCCAAACCGTCTGACTCAATAGAAGGGTGACGGTATCTGTTTGGATGGCCGGGATAGTGTCAACCAATTTAGACCGAAACCCAATGGGAGAGAAATCCACAGGATACGTAACCCACTTCCCCTACCATCAACTTCTCAGAAAGACATTCAGACTCACATATTTAACGTGCCCGTACTCTGTGTAAACAAGATGCCAGTTTGGCAGAACTGGAAATTTAATATGGATACTCTGAGTGCAATTCCTGTGTCCTAACCATCGGGCTGCCCCGCCCCATATTGAAGACTGACAGACCGTCCAGCTCACCCGAAGGTTTAGAGCAGTTTAACGGACTGTCGGGAAATCCATATTGAAGAATGTCCTTTTTGCGTTCGAAAAAGGACATTCCAAAAAGCACGATTTACATCGAATAAAGTACAATTCAAACCCTACTCGAATAGTTCAGACCAAGAAAAAAAAATCCACAAATCTATAGACCTAATTTTAGACATAATATTTTTATAAATCCATTTTTCCTCATTTAAGTCAATTCATTTCATATTTACACGAAGAGTTCTGAAATATTAAACAAGAAAGATCAATCATGCTTAAAGCATTGATTATGAAACACTTTCCATCTTCAATGCAATTTTATTTAAACAAGTCTAAAATGCAATACATTCCTCGGTAATATTTTGAAACTTATCACAATACTGTATTAATTTATTATATTTGAAAACTTAAACCTTCATCGAAAAAAATGAACTTCATTCAAATGACAACATTGAAATATAAATTGCCTGGTTTAAACATCTCTTGCCTGGTTTAAATTGCCTGGTTTAAACATTGTCAGTTAGTCGTCATTTTCATTGATTTAACGTCAATTTTATCCATTTGGCGAGATTTTCGTTAATTTGGCAACATTTAAAGCACTCGCTAAGTTAGCGACATTCCACCAAATTCGTCCCAAAAATCTCGCTAGGCGTTATGGACTGAGAAATAAGTTATTCTTATAGCAGGTGAATGACTATTGGCGTTCAAATAAAAAGTATTACTCAAAGTATCTTTTCTCATGAATGGAACGAGCTAGATCTACGAGAATGATGTCACCAAATTTATCGCATGATTTTACACATGAAAAGTGAACATGTTTCTCAAAAGTAAATTTTTTTTTTTCATTTATGGGATGTTTTGATAAATTTATTTGAAAAATGTGCAATATCACAAGAACGGTTCATGTTACCGTTCTAAAGTTTAAGTCAATAGTTTTCTAAGGAAAAATTGCCCAAGAAATGTCTATTTGCATAACTTTATTAAAGGTTTTGATATTTGATGATTTTTTTCAAAATTTCACTCGAAAATTTAGTTGGGTTCGGAACATTCGACTATGTTTAAAAACAATAGGCTTGCAATATTCATGAATTGTAATTTTCGTGCAAATTTCGTTCAAATCACTCCATTCGTTCGTGAGACTCACTGACCACAGACTCACTGACACACACACGCACACATAGACATCCGTTCAAAAATGTTCGATTCGTAATCAGAGATGCTTGAAACGTGCTTTTCCGTCGAATACTCGAATTCGAATTTTCGATTCCGTTACAATACTTTCGTTACACATTATACTATGTATATGTTACCGGCAAAGTTTGAAATCTAGCATTCTATAGAATCCCAAGGCATTGTATATAATGCCTAAAACTAGCCGGCATTGTATGAAACGATTCATATTTCATACATTTCCTAGGCATTCTTTAAAATGCCAAATGATAAACTGGCAAAGTAAGAAATACATCTCCGATTCATTCCTTTTTTCACATTTTGTCTAAACAGCATCTGAAATTCTATAGAATGTCTAGGTATAATATACAATGCCTAGAGAAAGTATATAATAATTCTCGTATTTCATACTTTGCCTAAAAAAGGCCGATATTCTATGAAATGCCTAGGTATTCTATAGAATGCCGGCATTTCATACATAGCAGGTAACGTGACCTGCAATGTATGAAAGCCGGCATTGTATAGAATACCTATGCATTATAGAGAATACCGAAAACTGGTCGGCAATCTATGAAACGATTAACATTTCATACATTTCCTAGGCATTCTATAGAATGCCAAATGACAAACCGGCCAAATACATCTCCGATTCATTCCTTTTTTCATACTTTGCCTAAATAACATTTGTCATTCTATAGAATGCATAGGTATTATATACACTGCCTAGGGAAAGTATATAATAATTCTCATATTTCATACTTTGCCTAAAAACGGCCGGTATTCTATAAAATTCCTATTTATTCTATAGAATGCCGGCATTTCATACATTGCCGGTAACATATATAAGGAAAGTAAAAATCTATGTATATATAAGGAAAGTAGGAAATGTCTTTTTGCCTAACTTTATTGAAGGTTTTAACTTTTTGATGATTTTTTCAAAATTTCACTCGAAAATTTAGGGGGGTTCTGAACATTCAATTGCGTTTAAACACAATAGGCTTCCAGTCATCACGGATTGTGATTTTTGTATCAAATTTCATTCGAATCGCTCCATTCGTTCGTGAGATAGGCTCACTGACCAAAGGCTCACTGACATACACACACAAACACACACACATACTCTCACACACACACAGACATCACCTCAAAGATGTTTGATTCGTGATCAGGGAAGCTAGAAACGTGCTCTCCCGTCGAAAACTCGAATTTGAATTTTCGACCCCGTCACAATACTTTCCTTGTACATTATGTATATAAGGAAAGTAAAACTAAATAATCAAAGACTTGTAAAGTTACTTTCTTTTTAAAAAGCAGTGTAAAAAGAATTAATTTTCAAATCTATTAAAATGAAACACGAAAGATCAATCATACATAAAGCATTGATTATGAAACACTTTCCAACTTCAATGCAATTTTATTTAAAAAAGTCGAAAATGCAATACATTCCTGGGTAATATTTTAAAACTTATCACAATACTACATTAATTTATTATATTTGAAAACTTAAACCTTCATTGAAAAAAATGAACTTCATTCAAATGACGGCATTGAAATATAAATTGTCTGATTTAAACATCTCTAAAATGCTATACATTCCTCGGTAATAGTTTTAGAATTATCATAATACTACGATAATTTATTATATTTGAAAACTTCATCGAAAACAACTGAAATTAATTCAAATGACGTCATAGAAAAAAATACACGCCTGGATCTCTCTATAAAAACAGGATTTCATTCATAACTTTCTACCATCATTTCATTCATCACAATACTATAATAATTTATTTTATTTAAACATTTTGTTTAAGACCACGGAGCTACAAAAAATTAAACTCTATGCTTGAAACTTCATCGAAAAAAATCGTTCTTCTCTTTATGAAATCAATTAATATTTCATTCATATCAGCCATGCAGACTCCATGGACTGAATTATTTTGTGTTAAAAAAATACAGGAATTCTAATACAACTAATTCTATTTATTTTGCTGTTTACATTTTACATAGGTGAAAAATAGGCTTAGTTGTAGAAATAATCAAATTTAGATGAGCATTTATTCTCAAATATATTGCCATTGCGTTGTTTCAGTATGTAGATGCACAGAATTAAGCAAAAATAAAGTAGTTTTAGGACGGATACAACACTCAATATGAATTAAAAAGAACTTAAAAAAATCACGATTTTGAAACAAGATGGATTCCATATATCATTTTGAAGTGGGTCATGTGATCGTTTCATATCATTGTCACGTGATCTTTTCATATATGAGGTGTAATTATTATTTTAATTTTTTTTTTAAAAACTACTGAATATATTTCGCTGAATTTTTTTTTATATATTTTATGGAACAATTTGAATATTACCTAAAATTTTCGAAGCAATTTGTGAATTTTAAATCCGCTTAAAAAATGTTTGAGAAATTAGGTCCCATAGGGCTCAATGTATTTCATTTTTTCGACCCGGGTTCAAACCAAAACTAATTGGGTAATATTATTCATTTATATTCCCATAGGTTCTACAGACCGTCTGAACAACATACTAAAATTTCATTTTGATTAAGTCATTTTTACGGCAGTTATCGTGCTAACGGACAGACAGACAGACAGACAGAATGAACAAAGTCATAAACACTTTTCAACTTTGTTGTAAAGTGTTAAAAAAAAGACGTTGGGAAACATACTTTCCCAAGCACAATTGCTAAAATATTATAAAAATTGCTTTCTGCAGTATCTGCAGGAGCTTAAAAAATATTCAGTAGTATATTTAAAATATTCATGACTATCACTAAAAAGAAAAAAAAATAGTTTGTTTTGTGAGCATTTCTTTCAAAGAAGTCTCTCGTACAATGTTTAAGAACTAAACAATGCACTCATCGCATATGTGCATGACATATTTTGCAAGAAATTTAGTCATTCAAATCTGCTCAGTAAGACAGTTCATAGAATGTCATTTCCCTTCCAAAGAAAAATATATTTTATTAATATTCCATGAGAAAATCCGACTTATTTAAAATTATTTGAACAGAAATGCATCCATGATGAATATTCTGTCCTAATTTTTGAAATAATCAAAGTTTAGTGATCATTTAAAATAAAAAATACTCTAATTGCATAAACACAGAATTTAGAAACACAGGTAATATGCCAAAATGAAGCGGTTTTAGGACGGATGCAACACTAAATATAAACACAAGAAAGATCAATCATGCATAAACATTGATTATAAAACACATTCCAAATGTAATTTTATTTAAACATCTCTAAAATACCATACACTCAGCTGCGACATTATTTTAATTTTCACAGAACTACAATAAAATATATTACCTCGAAAATTAAAACCGTGGAGGTAAAAGTACGTTCTAACTCCACGCTTAAGACTTCAATCAAACTTTATTCATATGATTCAGCGAAATATAAATTATCTGGCTCTCTATGTAAAAACAGTGAATATTTCATTCCTACACTTTTATTCCTGAGTTAAATAATTTTAACAAAGATATATTTTTTACTCCTGAGTTAAATAATTTTAAGTGAAAAAAATTCAGCAATTCTCATACAACTAATCTTACAAACACTTGTTCACATTTTACATTCATTAAAGTTAGGCTTCGTTGTAAACATAATCAAAGTTTGATGATCATTTAAACTCAAAAATACTGTAACTGCGTTGGCGCAGAATATGGATCCACAGAGAAAACGAAAAAATAAAGCGGTTTTAGGACGGATACAACACTAAATATAAATGAAAAAGAACCATTTTGAAGTGGGTTACGTGACCTCTTCATATTAAATAGGTGCCATAATTATTTTAATTTTTATTTAAAAAACTAAGGAAAACATTTTGCTGAAATTTTTTTTATATATTTTATTGAATAATTTGAATATTTCTTGAAATTTTCGAAGCAATTTGTGAATTTTAAATTTGCTTAAAAACTGTTTGAAAAATTATGTCCCATAGGGTTCCATGTATTTCAATTTTTCAATCTGGTTCAGTCCAAAACTAATAGGGTGACATTATTCATTTTTATTCCCATATGTCCCACAGACCGTCTCTCAACAATATACTAAAATTTCATTTTGAAGTCATTTTCCGGCAGTTATCGTGCGAATGGACAGACAGACAGATAGACAGAATGAACAGTCATAAATATTTTTTAACACTTTACAACAAAGTTGAAAAGTGTTTATGACTTTGTTCATTCTGTCTGTCTGTCTGTCCGTTAGCACGATAACTGCCGTAAAAATGACTTAATCAAAATGAAATTTTAGTATGTTGTTCAGACGGTCTGTAGGACCTATGGGAATATAAATGAATAATATCCCCCAATTAATTTTGGATTGAACCCGTGTTGAAAAAATGACATACATGGAACCCTATGGGACCTAATTTTTCAAACATTTTTTAAGGGAATTCAAAATTCACAAATTACTTCAAATGTTTTATAAAATATTCAAATTATCCCATAAAAAATAAAAAAAAAATAAACAAAATATATTCGGTAGTTTTTTAAATAAAAATTAAAATATTAAATACAATATAATATGAAGAGATCACCTGACTCACTTCAAAATAAAATATGGCATTCATCTTGTGTCAAAATCGTGATTATAAAAGTTCTTTTTAATTTATATTTAGTATTTTATCCGTCCTAAAACCTATTAATGTTTGCTTAATTTCTATGCATCTATATTCTGAAACAGCGCAATTATAATATATTTGAGTTTAAATGATCAATGCCATTCATCTTGTGTCAAAATCGTGATTTTTAAAGTTCCTTATTCTTCTTCTAAGAGTTAAAATTCACAAATGGCTTAAAAATTTTCGGAAGTATTCAAATTATCACGTAAAAGGTGTAAAACAAATTCAGCACAATATGTTAGGTAGTTTTGTAAATAAAAATTGAAATAATTACACCCATATTATATGGCGAGATTACGTGACTCACTTCAAATTAAAATATGGCATCATTTTTGCCCCGTGTAAAAATAAATCATCATGTTTAAAGATCTTTTAATTTTATATTTAGTGTTGCATCCGTCCTAAAACCGCTTTATTTTTAACACTTTACAACATTGTTGAAAAGTGTTTATGACTTTGTTCATTCTGTCTGTCTGTCTGTCCGTTAGCACGATAACTGCCGTAAAATGACTCTATCAAAGTCAAATTTTAGTATGTTGTTCAGACGGTCCGTGGGACCTATGGGATTATAAATGAACAATATCACACAATTAGATTTGGATTGAACCCAGGTTAAAAAAAATACATTGCTTCCAAAATTGCTTCCAAAGTTTTAGAAAATATTCAAATTATCCCATAAAATATATAAAAAAAAATTCAGCAAAATATATTCAGTGTTTTTTTAAATAAAGATTAAAATAATTACACATTTTATATGGAGACAGCACGTGACCATTATATGAAGAGATCACTTGATCCACTTTAAAATAAAATATGGCATCCATCTTGTATCAAAATCGTGATTTTTAAAGTTCTTTTTAATTCATATTTAGTGTTGTATCCATCATAAAACTGCTTTATTTTTGCTTAAATTATGTGCATCTACATACTGAAACAATGTAATTATAATATATTTGAGTTTAAATGATCATCCAACTTTGATTCTTTCTACAACAGAGTCAAATTTTCACTTATGGTGTATGTAAATACCAAAAGATGTCGAAAGACTTGTATAAGAATTGTTGCATTTCTTTAACACAAAATTATTTATCTCATGGGGTCTTCAATATAGCTGATATTAATGAAATATTCATTGATTTTACACCGAGAAGCAGACAATTTTTTCGAAGAAGTTTTAAACATAGAGTTTAATTACTTGTACCTCCATGATTTTAAGTTTTTAAATAAAATAAATTATTATAGTATTGTGATGAATGAAATGAATGGAAAATGTTTATGAATTAAATGCTGCTTTTATAGAGAGAGCAAGGCGCATTATATTTTGATGACGTCATTTGAATAAATTTTAATTGCTTTCGATAAAGTTTTCAAATATAATAAATTATTGTAGTATTATGATGATTTAAAAAAATATTTCCGAAGAATGTATCACATTTTAGAGATGTTTAAACCTGGCAATTTATATTTCTATGCCGTCATTTGAATGAAGTTCATTTTTTTCGATGAACTTTTAAGTTTTCAAATATAATAAATGAATGTATTATTGTGATAATTTTAAAAATATTACCGATGAATGTATCGCATTTTGGAGATGTTTAAATGCAATTGCATTGAAGTTGGAAAGTGTTTTATAATCAATGATTTATGCATGATTGATCTCTCTTGTTTTGTTTTTAAACGTGGGGTAAATCAATGTTTGATAGCCTCGAATTTTTCTGACAGAAGCCAGATAAAAAGTATGCATAATCTGCCCTAATCATTGATACACATAGACCGATGATAAATATTCTAAGGCAGCCATACTCTGCCTGCGGCCTACCGAGTTTTTGTGAATGGCCCGGTAAAGGGAGTCAGAAAACTTAAAAACCGTGGTCATTAAACTAAAAGTTCGCGGGAAAAATCTATAAATCGGTCCGCCAGAGGGCGCCTGTCGTACGCGATGCAACGAACTTATATCACCTGAGTTCCGATCGGCTAGCGTCCCTTGTCATTTGAATCTGCAGGCTGAAGGTCACAACGAGTTTGTTTCCGCTTTGCTGATGTCGTGGGGGTGCGAATTGCTTGATATTTTTTTCTAATTGTAAAAGTTGATTTGTGATAACAAATCACAATGAACTAACGACTGTTTTATCTGTGAAACTGTTAACTTTTAATTATTCACCACCTCCGGCGTTTCTTTCCAATGCAAACGAAAAATACTCAACGAAAATAGATTGTTTCAAGACGATTGGGAAGCTGACTACTTTGTAGCGCAAAACAAACACTGTTCAGCAGCTTGTTTGATCTGTCGTGGAAGTGTTATATTAAAAAAATATAATATTGCTCGTCATTTTACCATTAAACACAAATCGTTCAATGACACTTTTCTTCAGGTATCCCTCATAAGACGAGAGAAATTGTCTTTCTTTTATAAATTATTGCAACACCAACAAAGTGTTATGTCGGCGGCAACGTTACAAGATACAGTGGTAGAAAAGACATTGTATGAAACTTGTTATATACAGAGGGTTGAAGACCCAGACCGTCCGACTCGTCCTGAGGACTTAGAGTAACTAGTTGGACGGCCGGAGTATATATATATATACAGAGGGTGTTTGTTCGCGCATTTTTGTAACGATTTTGAAAAAAGATAAGAATTTTATTTTCGAATATGCTCAATCTGATAGCCCTTTTGTTGAACTATCATATTGCATCTTGATTTCCAAGATAAAAGAGCTTTTCTTAAAATATCAAAGTTGATTTTGATCCACTCCTCCAACACAATCTTCCAAAGTCCATCCAATGTTTTGGGATGCAGCTTATAAAGAGCTTGTTTTAAAAGTACAAATGCACAGTAATCCATAGGAGCCAGGTCGGGGGACTTGGGCGGGATGCATTTCTATGGAATAGCCTCAATTCCGGTTTCATTTCTCATTTTTTCAAAAAATATAGCAGTAGATTTAGAGGTATGGCCAGTAATCTTATCCTAATGGAACTTAGCAAAATGAAGATTGTTTGGATAAAGTGATGAAATGTCTTTTTTGAAAACATGTGTGGAAATATATTTCTGATAATAATCCGAGTTAATACTGATATTTCTTCTACTTTCCTTATTTTAAGTTTTCAGGTATAAGCGAATCTAGCAATAGCCATACAACCTTTAGCAAAACTTTCCCTGTTTTCTCTGAACCAACCATTGTTGAGTATACAACACTAAATATGAACAAGAAAGATCAATCATGCTTAAAGCATTGATTATGAAACACTTTCCAACTTCAATGCAATTTTATTTAAACATGTCTGAAATGCAATACATTCCTCGGTAATATTTTAAAACTTATCATAATACTACATAAATTTATTATATTTGAAAGCTTAAATCTTCATCGAAAAAAATGAACTTCATTCAAATGACGGCATTGAAATATAAATTGCCTGGTTTAAACATATCTAAAATGTGATACATTCCTCGGTAATAATTTTAGAATTTTCATAATACTACAATACTTTTTTAAATTTGAAAACTTCATCGAAAACAACTGAAATTCATTCATATGCCGTCATAGAAAAAATAGCACGCCTGGCTCTCTCTATACAAGCAGCATTGCATTCATAAATAATTTCCCATTCATGTCATTCATCACAATACTATAATAATTTATTTTATTTAAAAATTAAGACCATGGAGCTACAAGTAATAAAACTCTATGCGTGAAATTTCATCGAAAAAAATCGTCCTTCTCTTTGTAAAATCAATAAATATTTCATTCATATCACCTTTGCAAACTCCATGAATTAAATGATTTTGTGTTAAAGAAATACAGCAATTCTAATACAACTCATTCTGCATATTTTGCTGTTTACATTTTACATAGGTGAAAAACAGGCTTTTGTTGTAGAAATAATCAAATTTGGATGATCATTTAAACTCAAATATATTGTAATTGGATTGTTTCAGTATATAGGTGCACATAATTTAAGCAAAAATAAAGTGGTTTTAGGACGGATACAACACTCAATATGAATTAAAAAGAACTTAAAAAATCACGATTTTGAGACAAGGTGGATGTCATATATCCGTTTGAAGTGGGTCACGTGACCTTTTCATATCGTGGTCATGTGATCGCTTCATATAAGAGGTGTTATTATTATTTTAGTATTTTATTTAAAAAACTACTGAATACACATTTCGAAGCAATTTGTGAATTTTATATCCGCTTAAGAAATGTTTGAAAAATTAGGTCCAATATAGCTCAATGTATTTCATTTTTTCAATCCTGGTTCAATCCAAAACTAATTGGGTGATATTAATCATTTTTATTCCCATAGGTCCCACAGACAGTCTGAACAACATATTAAAATTTCATTTTGATTAAGTCATTTTTACGGCAGTTGTCGTGCTAACGGACAGACAGACAGACAGACAGACAAAATGAACAAAGTCAGAAACACTTTTCAACTTCGTTGAAAAGTTTTAATTAAAAAGAACTTTGAAAATACCGATTTTGAGACAAGATGGATGCCATATTTTATTTTGAAGTGGATCAAGTGATCTCTTCATATAATGGTCACGTGATCTCTTCATATAAATGGTGTAGTTATTATTTTAATTTTTATTTAAACAAGAAAGATCAATCATGCATAAGCATTGATTATGAAACACTTTCCAACTAAAATGTAATTTCATTTAAAAATTTCTGAAATGTGATGCATTCAGTGGTGATATCTTTTACATTATCACAGTACTACAGTAATTTATTATACTTAAATATTTAAAACTGTATCGAAATATAAATCATCTAATTCTTTATGCAAAATCAATGAATATTTCATTCATATAACTTGTATTCCAGACTCCAGAGCTAAATAATTTTGTGTGAAAAAAATTCAGCAATTCTTATGTAATTCATCTTACAATAGCTTGAGATATTTGCATTCTGCATATGTTAAAATTAGGCTTCGTTGAAGAAATAATAAATGTTTAGGGATCATTTAAAATCACAACTATTGTAATTGCATAGGCACGGAATTTAGGTACACAGATAATACACAGATACACAGATAATATATGTGTGTATGTGTATGTACTCAAAGTATTGGAATCGTGCCGAAGATCGGAACTCGAATTTTCGAAGGATCTACACGTTTTGGGACTTCTAGAACACGAAAAAACTATTTTTAGGAAGACGTTTGTGTGTGTAAGGGTGTATCTGTTTATGTTTCTGTGTGTCTGTGTGGATATTACATCCACTCTAATTGAAAAACTAATGGACAATTTCATACAATTTGGTAGGTATGTTTTTTGAGGAAAATCCTGATGTTTATTTGATTATAGTACGATTCGTAATAAAAGAATCTGCCTTCTTTGCGAAATGGCCGCAGAAATTGCCTTTATCCACTCTAGCTAAAAACTAATGGAACAAATTTAACAAAATTTGGTGTATAATATTTCAATAACCTACAAGTGATTTATATACCAAATTTAACAAAATTTTGTATATAAATCATTTGTAGGTTATTCTAGTACGATTCGGGAAAAAGGAACTGGCTATTTTTGCGAAATGGCCCGCAAAAATCGTTATATATAAAAATAAAAGCTCAATTATATCAATTAAATTCCTATTTTATACGTGATTTTTGACAACAAAAAGAATAAGACTAACCCCATTACTCTAGGACTAGCCGTTGCTGAGATATTCTAGTTTTTTTCGCGTTTTCACTACGCCACCTTTAACAATAAGTCCAGCTATCAAATGAGAACCAAATTTAAGTTTAACGTGTAAATTCAATGTCATTTATAATACTTATGGTTGTTATTTTATGCAGATAAACTCAAATTATTATTGAATAAATAAAGAGAACGAATATGAGTCTGCAGGGAAAGACATGCGCTGCCCACATCAGAATTTTTAACAATATTACAAAAATGATGTATAGAAGTGAACGGGGATTATTTTCAGGCCATTTCGAAAAAAATGTATGATCTATATTTAAAGATCCATCAAATTTTTGCTGAATAAAATGTTCAACAAATTTAAGCTGTGTTCCAAATTTTAACTCTCTAGGACGTAGGAAAGTGCATTAAAAATGCCATCAAATAAGTATATCATGAAGAGTTATTTAAAATTTAAAAAAAATGAAAAATTGTTATCTACCAAATTTATTTTAAATGTGAAGCCTCTCCCATATGCAATATGTTTAAATAAATGGAAAGATATTTATTATATAATATATCTCTCTTTTCTTTCTGGAAGATATCCCAAAGTCAGAATTTAATTGAATTTTTTTTTCACTATATTAAATAATTTTTAATTAAAAAACTACTTAACATATTTTACTGAATTTTTTTTTATATATTCTATGGGATAATGTGAATATTTCCTAAAAATTTCGAAGCAATTCGTGAATTTTAAATTTACTTAAAAAATGTTTGAAAAATTAGGTCCCATAGGGTTCAATGTATTTCATTTTTTCAACCCGGGTTCAATAAAAAACTAATTGGGTGATATTATTTATTTATATTCCCATAGGTCCTACAAACCGTCTGAACAACATAATTAAATTTCATTTTAATAAAGTCATTTTTACGGCAGTTATCGTGCTAACGGACAGACAGACAGACAGACAGACAGAATGAACAAAGTCATAAACACTTTTCAACTTTGTTGTAAAGTGTTAAAAACTACTGAATATATTTTGTTGGTTTTTTTTTCATATTATATGGGACAATTTGAATATTTCATAAAACTTTCAAAGCAATTTGTGAATTTTAAATTTGCTTAAAAAATGTTTTAAAAATTAGGTCCCATGGGTTCAATGCATTTCATTTTTTCAACCCGGGTTCAATCCAAAACTATTTGGGTGATACTATTCATTTATATTCCCATGGGTTCTACAGACCGTCTGTGTGTGTGTGTGTGTGAACAACATACTAAAATTTCATTTTGGTGAAGTCACTTTTAAGGCAGTTATCGTGCTCACGGACAGACAGACAGACAGAATAAGCAAAGGCATATACACTTTTCAACTTTGTTGTAAAGTGTTAAAAATAAAGCGGTTTTTGGACGGATACAACACTCAATATGAATTAAAAAGTACTTTAAAAATCTCGATTTTGAGACAAGATGGATGCCATATTTCATTTTGAAGTGGGTCACGTGATCTTTTCATATCATGGTGACGTAATCGCTTCATATGACAGGTGTAATTATTATTTTAATTTGTATTTAAAAAACTACTGAATATATTTTTCTGAATTTTTTTTTATATATTTTATAGAATAATTTGAATATCACCTAACACTTCCGAAGCAATGCGTGAATTTTAAATACGCCGAGTAAATGTTTGAAAAATTGGGTTCCATAGGGTTCAATGTATTTCATTTTTTCAACCCGGGTTCAATACAAAACTAAGGAACATTTCTAAAAGATAGAAACTCATCAGCAATGTTTGCATTTAATTTTAATTCTAATGAATCTTCCACGTGTTGACAAATTTATTATCCTCAACTCAGAGAAATGTTATTTCTTAGAAGGGCTAAAACGTGTAAAATTAAATTTTATAAGAGTTTATGTTGACCTTATCCCTAAAGCGCACAATATCAAATATTCATTAAGGGATGTCAATATTTTAGCATGATTATTACTTTATGTATAATATTTTGATTGAAAATTTGGCGTTATATAGATACACAAAATACTGAAGAAAAATACACATTTTTTTTCCTAGTAAAACTGATTTTAACTTTTTTGTAGAAGATTTATGCACTAATTAAAACAAATGAACCCATTTTATTATTCACAATATATTAAAAATACAGCGGCATTATTAAGAGTGTATAAGGCTATAGTTTGAACAGTAAAGATCATTCATGCATAAAACATCGATTATGAAGCACTTTTCAACTGAAATGTAATTTTATTTAAACATCTCTAAAATGCGATACATTCAGCGCTGATATATTTTAAATTATCACAGTACTACATCAATTTATTATATGTGAAATCTTAAATCTTCAGGGAAAAAATTAACTCAATTCAAATCACGTCATCGTTGCAATAACGTCTGGCTCTCTATGAAAAAGCAATTAATACTTCATTCATATCACTTATATTCCAGACTCCAGAGCTAAATATTATTGCGTGAAAGATATTCAGAAATTTTTATATAACTTATCTTACAATAACTTGTTTACATACGGCACCCATTAAAATTCTGCTTCGTTCTAGAAATAATCAAAGTTTGCTGATCATTTAAACTCAAAAATATTATAATTGTGTTGTCAAAGAATATAGATGCAGAGAAAATACGCAAAAATAAAGCGGTTTTAGGACGGATGCAACACTAAATGTAAATTTAAAAGAACTTTAAAAATCACGATTTTTACACTGGGAATAAAGATGGATGCCATATTTTATTTTGAAGTGGGTCACCATATCGCCTCATATAATATGGGTGTAATTATTATTTTAATTTTTTAACTATGTTTATCACAATATTATATCATCTGTTTGTTACGATATTTCTAATTTTAAATGATCACTGAGCATTGATTATTTCTACAACAAAGCCTAATTTCTATAGGATGCAGAATGTAAACAATTCAAGCGATTGTAAGATAAGTATAAGAATTGCTGAATTTTTGTCACACATATAATATTTAGCTGTGGTGTCTGGAATTTAAGTGATATGAATGCAATATTCATTACTTGTACATAGCAAGGCAGGCAAATTTATAGCATTGACCTTTATTGATGCAGTTTGAAGTTTCCAAGTAAAATAAGTCACTGTTGTACTGTGATAATTAAAAAAAATATCACCGCTGAATAAATCGAATTTTTAAAATGTTTAAATAAAATTGCTTTACAGATAGAAAGTGTTTCATAATCAATGCTTTATGCGTGATTGATCTTCCTTTTTTAAACATGCTTCGAGTGCATTGAATCATATCAAAATGCGTTATAAGTTTGTTAAAACGGATATTAACATTAACAAAACATTTATCACATTTAAATAGATTATATTTGGACTCTTATCCCTTGTTTCGCATAGCGTGTGAGTGTTTAGAGAATTTAGATTTTACTTAAATATACGTTGCCGATCTGACTTGTAGTTATAAACATTTCTGTTATGGATTAACAAGTAAATAACTTTTATTTATATGTCGGAATAAAAGCAAATTTATAGTTAGTGCATGAAAGAAGTATTTCTCAGCAGTTCGCAAATAGTTTCCCAAATTTTGCTAGTAAATAAAAATAAAATTTTTATAAAATTGATCATAATACGAACCTTAGTGAATTCCTAGCAATTTGTTACATTAAATTATATTTATATTAATTTAATTCAGAACAATGCGAATAAACATTTGGTACAACTATCAATTTCTGATTTGGGAAAGTGAAAATTTCATAGCAAACGATGGTGACTGTAACAAAATCCATCAAATGTATAGCAATACCTGAAATTAAAACACTTCGTTAGAAAGGGCATAAACAGTTGATATAAATATTACCCGGCGTCGGATGAAAAATCAGTCTCCTACTTTAGGTTAAAATGACAGTTTTTTGACATACGTCTTTTTACTTCCCCTGCAATACATGGTAATGTATAGGGAAAGTATTGGAATCATGTTGAAAATCGTAACTCGAGTTTTCGACGGATCTACACGTTTCAAGACCTCTAGAATACGAAAAAACTATTTTTAGAGTGACGTCTGTGTGTGTGCATGTGTGTCTGTGTGTCTGTCTGTGCAGATTTTGTATCCACTCTAACTAAAAAACTAATGGACCGAATTTCACAAAATTTGGTAGGTAAGTCTGGTGCTGATTAGTTTTGGGTATGATTCGGGATAAAAGAACCCGCCTTTTTTTGTGAAATGTCCCGCAAAAGCTGTATTCACTCTAGCTGAAAAACTAATAAACCGAATTTCACAAAATTCGTTAAATGATCCCCCTGGTGCTGATTAGATTTTAGTACAATTCAGTAAAAAATAACCTGCTTTTTTTGCAGAATAGCCCTTCAAAAATTGTCAAAATCTAAACTAAAAAGCTAGGTATGCTCAAATATATCCATTAAATGCTTCTTTAATACGTAATTTTTAACGAAGAAAAGAATAAGACCAACCCCATTACACTAGGACTAGCCGTTCTCGAGATATAATAGTTTTTTTCGTATTTTCTCCACGCCACCTTTGAAAATAAGTCCAGTTATCAAATGAGAACGAAAATTGAATTAAAAGTTAATTAAATTTAATTGAAATAAAGAGTACGTGGATATAAATTCTGCAGGGCAAGTCATGTGCTGCACACATCAGATTTTTACTGTCCCTGCAATATATGGTAATGTATAGGGAAAGTATTGGAGTCATACCGAAAATTGCAACTTAAGTTTTCGACGGATCTACACGTTTCGAGACCTCTAGAATACGAAAAAACTATTTTTAGCGTGACGTCTCTGTCTGTGTCTGTGTGTTTGTCTGTCTGTATGTGTGTATGTGTGTCTGTCTGTGTGTCTGTCTGTCTGTGCAGATTTTGTATCCACTCTAACTCAAAAGGTAATTGACAGAATTTGACAAAATTTGGTAGGTAAGTCTCTTGTGGGAGAATCTGGTGCTGATCAGTTTTGGGTACGATTCGGGATTAAAGAACCCGCCTTTTTTTGTGAAATGGCCCGCAAAAGTTTGTATGCACTCTAGCTGAAAATCTAATGAACCGTATTTCACAACATTTGGTAGATAAGTGGCTTGTGGGTCATCTTGGTTCTGATGAGATTTTGGTACGGTTCAGAAAAAAATAACCTGGTTTTTTGAAAAATGGACCGTAAAAATCGACAAAATCTAAAATAAAAAAATACGTATGCTGAAATATATGCTTGAAATATATGCTGAAATATATCCGTTATATGCTTGTTTTATACGTAATTTTTAATGAAGAAAAGAATAAGGCCAACACCATTCCACTAGGACTAGCCGTTCTCGAGATACTTTCGTTTTTTCGCTTTTTCTCTATGCCACCTTTGAAAATGAGTCCAGTTACCAAATGAGAACGAAAATTGAATAATTAGTGAATTAAATTTAATTAAAATAAAAAGAGTGTGTATATAAGTCTGCAGGGAAAGTCATGTGCTGCCCATATCAGGTTTTTACTTCCCCTGCAATACATAATGTATAGGAAAAGTATTGGAATCATGCGAAAATCGCAACTCGAGTTTTCGACAGATCTACACGTTTCGAGACCTCTAGAATACGAAAAAAACATTTTTAGCGTAACGTCTGTGTGTGTGTCTGTGTGTCTGTCTGTGCAGATTTTGTATCCACTCTAACTAAAAAACTAATCGACCGAATTTTATAAAATATGATAGGTAAGTCACATGTGGGCGAAACTGGTGCTGATTAGCTCTGGGTACGATTCGGGATAAAAAGAACCCGCCTTTTTTTGCGAAATGGCCCCGCAAAAGCTTGTATCCACTCTAACTGAAAAACTAATAGACCGAATTTCACAAAGTTTAGTAGATAAGTTACTTGTATGATACTCTTGTGCTGATTCGATTTTGGTATGATTTGGAAAAGAACAACTAGTCTTTTTTTATAAAATGGCCCGTAAAAATCGACAAACTCTAAAATAAGAAACTCTACGTATGCTCAAATATATCCATTAAATGCGTGTTTTCTGAAGAAGTCTAGTTAAGAAGTTTTGAAGAAGTCCTTTGAAAAGAAGTCCAATTATCAAATGAGAACGAAAATTGAATTAAAAGGTTAATAAATGTAATTACAATAAAGAGAACGTGAATATAAGTCTGCAGGGAAAGTCATGTGCTGCCCACATCAGATTTTTACTTTCCCTGCAATACATGGTAATGTATAGGGAAAGTATTGGAATCTTGTCGAAAATCGGAACTCGAGTTTTCGACGGATCTACACGTTTCGAGACCTCTAGAATGCGAAAAAACTATTTTTAGCGTGCCGTCTGTGTATGTGTCTGTCTTTGTGTCTGTGTGTCTGTCTGTGTCTCTGTGTGTCTGTCTGTCTGCCTGTCTGTGCAGATTTTCTATCCACTCTAACTAAAAAACTAATGGACCGAATTCCATAAAATTTTGTAGGTAAGTAAGTCACTTGTGAGCGAATCTGGTGATGATTAATTTTGGGTACGATTCGGGATAAAAGAGCCTGACTTTTTTTGCGAAATGGCCCGCAAAAGCTTGCATCCACTCTAGCTGAAAAACTAATGAACTGAATTTCACAATTCACAAAATTCGGTAGATAAGTCACTTGTGGGTCACCCTGGTGCTGATTAGATTTTGGTACGATTCGGAAAATAATAACCTGCCTTTTTCGTAAAATGGACTGCAAAAATCGGAAAAATCTAAAATAAAACACTATGTATGCTCAAAAATATCCATTAAATGCTTGTTAAATACATAATGTTTAACAAAGAAAGGAATAAGACTAACCCTATTACACTAGATCTAGCCGTTCTCGAGATATTTTAGTTTTTTCGTATATTCTCTACGTAACCTTTGAAAATAAGTCCAGTTATCAAATGTGAACGAAAACTGAATTAAGAGTTAAGTAAATTTAATTAAAATAAAGAGAACGTGAATATAAATCTGCAGAGAAAGTCACGTGCTGTCCACATCAGATTTTTACTTTTCTGGTGGAGTTGCTCCGTTTCTGTTATCTCGATAAAGAATGCTGCTTTTTGCATCCCAAAGAATCTGATACCTTTAATAGAATATACAATCTCACTGAACAAATTATTTTAATTTCAGATGGTTTCTATATTTCTATTTCGAAGGGGTTTTTCCCTCTAATTTAGAAACCACTAGCAGCATACCCGTTCTTCATACGGAGTATAAAATATAAAGGAATTTATAAGTCAGATTCATATGCAAATGATGTTAAAATATTAAATTTATTGCTCCTAAAGAGAAGTTTATGAATATATGTTCTCATCATGCAAAATTATCGTCACGGGCAGATCTGCAGAATAAAACATCCTGGCCCCTTTCGAAAGCAAATTTACAAAAAAAAAAGGAATTGAATCAATATATGCAAAATGAAAGCATTAAAATTGTATAGGACCCGTATTAGTAGATTACATATATAAATTGAAAATATCAATAAACCCGTAATTGATTCCAATATATGCCAGAATGGAAGCACTAAAATTATATGGGAATATATATATATATATATATATATATATATACCCATACTACTTATATTGTCGCAGATTAGAAAATATGCCTGTATGTTAGTAGAAAATTACCCTTATTACAATATGAGTCTAAAAAATCTTTGCAGAAATAAAACAGATGACATTATAAATTGAAAATTTCTATTATCCCCGTAATCTTTATACCAGAAGGTCGTAATTGATTCCAATATATGCCAATATATATCAAAATATATGCCTATATACCTGTACTACTTATATTCTCGTAGATTAGAAGATAGCACGTGCATTTATAGAAGATTACTCGCACAACTCGTACATTATGTGAGTTTCAACAATTTTTGTCATAATAAAACAATGGTATAATAATTTGAAAATATCAATAATCCCTGAATCAATAATCCCCGAAAATATCAATAATAATAATGTGTAACCTGAAGACCGTAATCGATATTTTCCAGTCAAAAATGCAATGCCAAAGAAATTTATTTTATATACATATCTTTATTATTCAAATCGGAAAAGATTTAATTAAAATCGTATGCCACATAACGCATTGGATTTACATCCATTGCTAAACGACATGATATCAGTTGCTTCAAATAAATTGATAGAAATCATATCGTCTGAATAATGCTATCTCCATGAAAGGTTTGGCGATATTTTCTTCAATTTAGCGATAACTTAAAAAATCGCCAAATTTATCGCCATGTGGGACTGTAAAACTGATAGTCCCATTTTGCGACAAATTGACGAAACATCATCATAATATTATCCCCTAACAAAACACAATTAATTTCATTTATTAAGCGCAATTTTATCAATTTCATGACATTTTTATAGATTCACAAACATTTTTATCAACTTGGTGATATTTTAAAAATTCGGTAAATGTGTCACTAAGTAGGATGGATGGACTGACCCACAAATTTTACCGAAACATGATTTCATTACTGTCTTAAAAAAAACGAATTTAATTTCATTGATTTGCGTCGTTTTTAACAATTTGGCGATATTTCCGTCAATTTGGCAAAGTTTAAGTAAAGTTGCCAAGTTAGCGATATTCCGCCAAATTCGTAGCTCTGAAATTGCAGATCTGAAGAATAAAACATCCTGATCCCGTTTGTATATACTAAATGCAAACACTAAAATTGTATTAGAAGATATACCCATTCTACTCTTTTTCTCTTTCAACAATCGGATAAATGAGTTTATTGGTAAACACAATATGAGTTTATTAGCTAAACACAATATCAAAGCATAAAAACTCTTTGTCAAATGAAAGTGATGTACGCAGTCCGTAATTAATATAATTAAAAGAAAAATCAAACCGTTCATTTACAAAATATATTTATACATCTATTTATTTATTATTCAAATAGAAAAAATAATAACAAATATTAAGAAATATATTTAATTTAATTGCGTTGCTGAGCAACATAATATAATAAAGAATATTCCTCATAAACTGCGAAATTAAATAGCCATTTTGATCTCTTCCCCATAAAATGCAAAAATAATGACCATTTTGATTTCTTTATATTTTCCATTGTTTAGTAAATGCTTGACCATGGAGTTAGATTTTCCATTAAAATTCATGTTTCAAATAATTCATGCTTTCAGATAGTGACTAATTAATGCAAAACTCCTGCACTAAGCTCAGAAATGAAGTTTTAATTCACGTTGACGTTTTAAACAAACGATTTTCATCCTTTCTGTTTGGATGAACCACGGAGTTAGAGAGTAGATCTCCTAGGATAAAGATCCGTTTTTCATTAATATCTCCACAACCCCTGGTATTAGAAACTCGAAACTTGGGCAAAATTTATGGGGAGCTATTTTAAGGCTACTCACAAAATTTCATTAAATTCGATTCAGTCGTTCTCTCGTGATGATGAGACAAACGAAATATTTGTTTTTCACTAATATCTCGAGAACCACTGGTTATGGAAACTCCAAACATGGACTAAATTTTAAGTGGGTCTATTTCTAGGCTACCCACAAAATTTCATCAAATTCGGTTCAGCCGTTCTCCCGTGATGATGGGACAAACAGACAGACAGATTTTCAATTTTATTTATATAGACTAGCAGCATACCCGTTCTTCGTACGGAGTATATAATATAAATAAACTTAAAATTCACAATCATGTGCAAATTCTTATAGTATACTAAATGACATGCTTAATCAAAATATTCTGTTAAAATATTTAATACAATGCTCCTAAAAAGAAACCTCAGGATCTCTGTTCTCACTATACAAAATTATCTTCACGGGTAGATCTGAAGAATAAAATATCCTGGCCTTTTTTCAAGCAAATTTATAAAAAGTATGGAATTCAAACAATATATGCGAAATAATAGCGTATTGTATGGGACCCGTACTACTTATATACGCGAATATTAGAAGATATAACCTGTATTATGGCATTACATGTATACATTGAAAATATCAATAAATCCGTAATCTTTAAACCAGTAGGCAGTAATTAATTCCAATATGTGCGAAAATGAAAGTGTTAAAATTATATGGAAAGATAAACCCGTACTACTTATAATGTCATAGATTAGAAGATATGTCCTAGTGTTAGTAAAAGATTACCCGTATTATAATATTTAGTTTGAAAAATGTTTGCCAATATATAACAGATTACTTAATAAATTAAAAATATCAATAATCCTCGTGATCTTCATACCGGAAGGCTTGATTCCAATATATGCCAATATACATGTACTACTTATATTCTCTTACATTAGAAGATATACCCGTGCATTTGTAGAAGATTACTCGTACAACGTACAATATATGAGTTTCAACAATTTTTGCCCCAATAAAACAATGCCATAAGAAATTGAAAATATCAATAATCTCTGAATCAATAATCCCCGAAAACATCAATAATAATGTTTAAACATGAAGATCGTAATTGATACTATCCAGTCAAAAATACGATGGCAATGAAATTTATTTTATATACATATCTTCATCATTAAAATCGGAAAAGATTTAATAAAAATCTTCTTCCTCATAAACACGTTAAATTTAAATCCGTTGTTAAGCGACATGTTATGATTTGCTTCAAATAAATTGGTGGTCAAAATATCGTCTGAATATCTCTAATGAAGGTTTGGCGACATTTTAAAAAATCGCCAAATTTATCGCCAAGTGGGACTGTAGAACTGACAGTCCCACTTGGCGATAAATTGACGAACCATCATCAAAATATTACCCCCTAAAAAAAACACAATTTCGTTTATTTAGGGCAATTTATCAATTTCAAAATATTTTTATGGATTTATAAATATTTTTATCAATTTGGTGACATTTTAAAAATTCGCTAAATGGGTTACTAAGTAGGGCGGTTGGACTGACAGACAAATGCTAACGAAACACCATTTCAGTACTTTCTTTTAACAAAACAAATTTAATTTCATTGATTTGCGTCACTTTTATCAATTTGGAGACATTTCCACTAATATGGTAAAGCTTAAGAAAAGTTACCAAGTTAGCGATATCCAGCCAAATTCGTAGCTCTAAATTCGTAGATCTGAATAAAATATCGTGATCCAGTTTGTATATACTAAATGAAAACACTAAAATATTATTAGAAGATATACCCATTCTACTCTTTTTCTGTTTAAACAATTGGATAAATGAATTTATTGGGTAAACAGAATATAAGTTTATTAGCTAAACACAATATATAAGCTTAAAACCTCTTTGCTAAAATACATGAAAGTGATGTATGCAGTTCGCAATTAATATAATTAAAAAAAAATCAAACCGTTCATTTATAAGATATATTTTAATATCCATTTATTTATTATTTAAATCGAAAAAATAATAATAATCATTAACAAACACATTTAATTCCATTCCTTTGTCGAGCAACATGATATAAGATAGAATCTTCCTCATAAAATGCGAAATTAAATAACCATTTTAATTTCTTTATACTTCTAATCGTTGAGTAAATGCTTGTGAAATATAAAACATGGAAGTAGATTTTTCCATTTAAATTCATGTTTCATACAATTCATGCTTTCAGATAGTGACTATTTAATGCAAAAATCCTGCATCAAACTCAAAAATAAAGTTTTATTTCCCTTTGAGGTTTTAAACAAACGATTTTTATCCTTTCCGTTTGGATAAACCACGGAGTTGGAGAGTAGAACTCCTATAAAAAAAGTTCCGTTTTTCATTAATATCTCCACAACCCCTGGCCTTAGAAACTCGAAACTTGGGCAAAATTTATGGGGGGCTATTTCAAGGCCACCCACAAAATTTCATTAAATTCGGTTCAGCCGTTTTCTCGTGATGATGAGACAAACGAAAGTTTCGTTTTTTACTAATATATCGAGAACCACTGGTCGTAGAAATTCCAACCATAGACTAAATTTTAAGTGGGGCTATTTCTAGGCTACCCACAAAATTTCATCAAATTCGGTTCAGCCGTTCTCCCGTTATGACGGGACAAACAGACAGACAGACAGACAGACAGATTTTCAATTATATTTATATAGACTAGCAGCATACCCGTTCTTCGTACGGAGAATATAATATAAAGAAATTTATAATTCGCAATCATGTGCAAATTCTGTTAAAATATTAAATGTATTGCTCATAAAGAGAAGTTTAAGAATATCTGTTCTCACTATGCAAAATTATCTTCACGGCAGATCTGAAGAATAAAGCATCCTGGCCCCTTTTGTAAGCAAATTTACAAAAAAAAGGAATTGAATCAATATATTCAACCCCGTACTACTTATATTGTCGCAGATTAGAAAATATGCCAGTGTGTTAGTAGAAGCTTACCCGTATTGCAATATGTGTCTCAAAAATATTTGCCAAAATAGAAGAGATGACATAAAAAATTGAAAGTATCAAAAATCCCCGTAATCTTAATACCAGAAGGTCGTAATTGATTCGAATATATGCCAATATATATCAAAATATATGCCAATATACCTGCACTACTTATATTCTAGTAGTTTGGAAGATATACCCATGCATTTGTAGAAGATTACTCGTACAACGTACTATATATGAGTTTCAACAATTTTCGTCATAATAAAACAATTCCATAATAATTTGAAAATATCAGTAATCCCTGAATCAACAGTCCCCGAAAATATCAATAATAATGATGTTTAAACCTGAAGAGCTAATTGATATTATTCAGTCAAAAATTCAATGTCAATGAAATTTATTTTATGTACATATTTTTACTATTCAAGTCGGAAAAGATTTAATAAAAATCATATGCCGCATAACAAATTGGATCCGTTGCTAAGCGACATGATATCAATTGCTTTAAATAAATTGATGGAAATCATATCATCTGAATAATGCAATCTCCATGGAAGGTTTGGCGACATTTTCGTCAATTTAGCTATAACTCAAAAAGTCGCCAAATTTATCGCCAAGTGGGACTGTAGAACTGATAATCCCATTATGCGACAAATTGACGAAACATCATCACAATACTATCCCCTAACAAAACACAATTAATTTCATTTATTAAGCGCGATTTTATCAATTTCATAATATTTTTATGGATTTAGAAATATTTTTACCAATTTGGTGATATTAAAAAAATTAATTAAATGTGTTACTAAGTAGGATGGATGGACTGACCGACAAATGCTACAGAAACATCATTTCAGTACTTTATTCTAATAAAACAAATTTAATTTCATTGATTTGGGTCATTTTTATCAATTTGGAGACATTTCCACTAATTTGGTAAAGTTTAAGAAAAGTTACCAAGTTATTTAGAGATATTCCTCTAAATTCGTAGCTCTGAATTTGCAGATCTGAAGAATAAAATATCCTGATCCCGTTTGTATATACTAAATGAAAACAGTAAAATTGTATTAGAAGATACATACACCCGTTCTACTCTTCAACAATCGGCTAAATGAATTTATTGGGTAAACACAATATATGAGTTTAATAGCTAAACACAATATATGAGCTTGAAACCTCTTTGCTAAAATAAATGAAAGTGATGTACGGAGTCCGCAATATATATAATTAAAAGAACAATCAAACCGTTCATTTATAAAATATATTTTTACATCCATTTATTTATTATACAAATAAAAAAATAATAATAGATATTAACAACACATTTAATTTCATTCCGTTGCCGAGCAACATGATATAAGATAGAATCTTCCTCATAAAATGCGAAATTAAATAGCCATTTTGATTTCTTTATACTTTACATCGTTGAGTAAAAGCTTGTGAGAGATGAACCATGGAGATATATTTTTCCATTTAAATTCATGTTCCAAACAATTTATGTTTTCCTATAGTGACTAATTAATGCAAAAATCCTGCACCAAATTCGGAAATAAAGTTTTATTTCTTTTTGGCGTTTAAAACAAACGATTTTCATCCTTTCCGTTTGGATAAACCACGGAGTTGGAGAGTAGATCTCCTAAGAAAAAGTTCCGTTTTTCATTAATATCTCGACAACCCCTGGTCTTAGAAACTCGAAACTTGGACAAAATTTATGAGGGGCTATTTCAAGGCTATTCACAAAATTTGATTAAATTCGGATCAGCCGTTTTCCCGTGATGATGAGACAAACGAAAATTTCGTTTTTTACTAATACCTCGAAAACCACTGGTCGTAGAAACTCAAAACACGGACTAAATTTTAAGTGGGGCTATTTCTAGGCTACCCACAAAATTTCATCAAATTCGGTTCAGCCGTTCTCCCGTGATGATGGGACAAACAGACAGACAGACAGACAGACAGATAGATTTTCAATTTTATTTATATAGACTAGCAGCATACCCGTTCTTCGTACGGAGTATATAATATAAAGAAACTTATAATTCGCAATCATGTGCAAATTCTGTTAAAATATTAAATTTATTGCTCATAAAGAAAAGTTTAAGAATATCTGTTCTCACTATGCAAAATTATCTTCACGGGCAGATCTGAAGAATAAAACATTCTGGACCCTTTTGTAAGCAAATTTACAAAAAAAAAAGGAATTGAATCATTGTATGCAACCCCGTACTACTTATATTGTCGTAGATTAGAATATATGCCAGTGTGTTAGTAGAAGATTACCCGTATTACAATATGAGTCTCAAAAATATTTGCCGAAATAAAGGAGATGACGTAATAAATTGAAAATATCAATAATCCCCGTAATCTTTTACCTGAAGGTCGTAATTGATTCCAATATATGCCAATATATATCAAAATATATGCCAATATACCTGTACTACTTATATTCTCGTAGATTAGAAGATATAATGCATTTGTAGAAGATTACTCGTACAACGTACTATATATGAGTTTCAACAATTTTCGTCATAATAAAACAATGTCATAATAACTTGAAAATATCAATAATCCCTGAATCAAAAGTCCCCGAAACTATCAATAATAATAATGTTTAAACCTGAAGACCGTAATTGATATTATCCAGTCAAAAATGCAATGTCAGTGAAATTTATTTTATATACATATCTTTATTATTCAAATCGAAAAAGATTTAATATTGGATCCGTTGCTAAGCGACATGATATCATTTGCTTCAAATAAATTGATGGAAATCATATCATCGGAATAATGCGACCTCCATGAAATGTTTGGCGACATTTTAGTCAATTTAGCGATAACTTAAAAAAAACCCAAATTTATCGCCAAGTGGGACTGTAGAACAGATAGTTCCATTTTGCGACAAATTGACGAAACATCATCACAATACTATCCCCTAACAAAACACAATTATTTTCATTTATTAAGCGCGATTTTATCAATTCTATGATATTTTTATGGACTCACAAATATTTTTATCAATTTGGTGATATTAAACAAATTCGTTAAATGTGTTACTAAATAGGATGGATGGACTGTCCGACAAATGCTACCGAAACATCATTTCAGTACTCTATTCTAAAAAAACAAATCATTGATTTGCGTCATTTTTATAAATTTGGAAACATTTCCGCTAATTCGTAAGGTTTAAGGAAAGTTACCAAGTTATTTAGAGATATTCCGCTAAACTCGTAGCTCAAAATTTGCAGATCTGAAGAATAAAATATTCTGATCCCGTTTGTATATACTAAATGAAAACACTAAAATGGTATTATAAGATACAGCTGTTCTACTCTTTTTCTGCTTCAACAATCGTCTAAATGAATTTATTGGGTAAACACAATATATGAGTTTATTAGCTAAACACAATATATGAGCTGGAAACCTCTTTGCTAAAATAAGTGAAAATGATGTACGCAGTTCGCAATTTAAATAATTAAAGGAACAACCAAACCTTTTATTCAAAAATATATTTTTACATCCATTTATTTATTATTCAAATAGAAAAAATAATAATAAATATTAACAACACATTTAATTTCATTCCTTTGCCGAGCAACATAATATAAGATAGAATCTTCCTCATAAAATGCGAAATTAAATAGCCATTTTGATTTCTTTATACTTTTAATCGTTGAGTAAAAGCTTGTGAAATATAACCACGGAGGTAGATTTTTCCATTTAAATTCATGTTTCAAACAATTCGTGTTTTCCGATAGTGACTAATTAATGCAAAAATCCTGCACCAAACTCGGAAATAAAGTTTTATTTCATTTTGCCGTTTTAAACAAACGATTTTCATCCTTTCCGTTTGAATAAACCACGGAGTTGGAGAGTATAACTCATAGGAAACAGTTCTGTTTTTCATTAATATCTCGACAACCCCTGGTCTTAGAAACTCGAAACTTGGACTAAATTTATGGGGGGCTATTTCAAGGCTATCCACAAAATTTCATTAAATTCGGATCAGCCGTTTTCCCGTGATGATGAGACAAACGAAAATTTCGTTTTTTACTAATACCTCGAAAACCACTGGTCGTAGAAACTCAAAACACGGACTAAATTTTAAGTGGGGCTATTTCTAGGCTACCCACAAAATTTCATCAAATTCGGTTCAGCCGTTCTCCCGTGATGATGGGACAAACAGACAGACAGACAGACAGACAGATAGATTTTCAATTTTATTTATATAGACTAGCAGCATACCCGTTCTTCGTACGGAGTATATAATATAAAGAAACTTATAATTCGCAATCATGTGCAAATTCTGTTAAAATATTAAATTTATTGCTCATAAAGAAAAGTTTAAGAATATCTGTTCTCACTATGCAAAATTATCTTCACGGGCAGATCTGAAGAATAAAACATTCTGGACCCTTTTGTAAGCAAATTTACAAAAAAAAAAGGAATTGAATCATTGTATGCAACCCCGTACTACTTATATTGTCGTAGATTAGAATATATGCCAGTGTGTTAGTAGAAGATTACCCGTATTACAATATGAGTCTCAAAAATATTTGCCGAAATAAAGGAGATGACGTAATAAATTGAAAATATCAATAATCCCCGTAATCTTTTACCGGAAGGTCGTAATTGATTCCAATATATGCCAATATATATCAAAATATATGCCAATATACCTGTACTACTTATATTCTCGTAGATTAGAAGATATAATGCATTTGTAGAAGATTACTCGTACAACGTACTATATATGAGTTTCAACAATTTTCGTCATAATAAAACAATGTCATAATAACTTGAAAATATCAATAATCCCTGAATCAAAAGTCCCCGAAACTATCAATAATAATAATGTTTAAACCTGAAGACCGTAATTGATATTATCCAGTCAAAAATGCAATGTCAGTGAAATTTATTTTATATACATATCTTTATTATTCAAATCGAAAAAGATTTAATATTGGATCCGTTGCTAAGCGACATGATATCATTTGCTTCAAATAAATTGATGGAAATCATATCATCGGAATAATGCGACATCCATGAAATGTTTGGCGACATTTTAGTCAATTTAGCGATAACTTAAAAAAAACCCAAATTTATCGCCAAGTGGGACTGTAGAACAGATAGTTCCATTTTGCGACAAATTGACGAAACATCATCACAATACTATCCCCTAACAAAACACAATTATTTTCATTTATTAAGCGCGATTTTATCAATTCTATGATATTTTTATGGACTCACAAATATTTTTATCAATTTGGTGATATTAAACAAATTCGTTAAATGTGTTACTAAATAGGATGGATGGACTGTCCGACAAATGCTACCGAAACATCATTTCAGTACTCTATTCTAAAAAAACAAATCATTGATTTGCGTCATTTTTATAAATTTGGAAACATTTCCGCTAATTCGTAAGGTTTAAGGAAAGTTACCAAGTTATTTAGAGATATTCCGCTAAACTCGTAGCTCAAAATTTGCAGATCTGAAGAATAAAATATTCTGATCCCGTTTGTATATACTAAATGAAAACACTAAAATGGTATTATAAGATACAGCTGTTCTACTCTTTTTCTGCTTCAACAATCGTCTAAATGAATTTATTGGGTAAACACAATATATGAGTTTATTAGCTAAACACAATATATGAGCTGGAAACCTCTTTGCTAAAATAAGTGAAAATGATGTACGCAGTTCGCAATTTAAATAATTAAAGGAACAACCAAACCTTTTATTCAAAAATATATTTTTACATCCATTTATTTATTATTCAAATAGAAAAAATAATAATAAATATTAACAACACATTTAATTTCATTCCTTTGCCGAGCAACATAATATAAGATAGAATCTTCCTCATAAAATGCGAAATTAAATAGCCATTTTGATTTCTTTATACTTTTAATCGTTGAGTAAAAGCTTGTGAAATATAACCACGGAGGTAGATTTTTCCATTTAAATTCATGTTTCAAACAATTCGTGTTTTCCGATAGTGACTAATTAATGCAAAAATCCTGCACCAAACTCGGAAATAAAGTTTTATTTCATTTTGCCGTTTTAAACAAACGATTTTCATCCTTTCCGTTTGAATAAACCACGGAGTTGGAGAGTATAACTCATAGGAAACAGTTCTGTTTTTCATTAATATCTCGACAACCCCTGGTCTTAGAAACTCGAAACTTGGACTAAATTTATGGGGGGCTATTTCAAGGCTATCCACAAAATTTCATTAAATTCGGTTCAGCCGTTTTTCCGTGATGATGAGACAAACAAAAATTTCGTTTTTTACTAATATCTCGAGAACCACTGGCCGTAGAAACTCAAAACACAAACTAAATTTTAAGTGGGGCTATTTATAGGCTACCCACCAAATTTCATCAAATTCGGTTCAGCCGTTCTCCCGTGATGATGGGACAAACAGACAGACAGACAGATAGACAGACAGACAGACAGACAGATTTTCAATTTTATTTATATAGATTTCCATAATTTCGATTTTACTATATATGCTCCTCTACAGATTGTACATATTTCATTTCTGAAAATTTCAAATTATCTTAAATAACTTAATTTCTAGTTATTAATTTTATACCAAACGCTTCAAAATGTTTCATTTACGAAAGTTATAATTTTCGCGACAAACACATTTTCAATATTTGGAATGATGTGTATATCTGCATATAGTATATTTAGTTATAAGTTGTTTTTGTAAGAAAACGAGTCATTAGAAATTTGCCTGAATGAGAAAAATTAGAAAATATCTCATATTCATAAATGCATCCTTTTATCAAGTAGTTATTTTCCAACAAGCAAATAGTTAATTTGCAACAAGTTTATTAGTAAACGTATATTTCATTCTAAATTTTGATGATGGTACGGATTGCTTAGTGTTTTCCTTGAAAAATATTGGTTCAACATTGATTTGCAAAAGGATTTCAGATACGCATGAACAGTAAATATCACAGTTCATAGAGATAAATCTCATTTTTATTTTTTCTGACGCTGTTTGAAATCTGACTAGTTATTTTTAAATAATAAGTATACGATTCAGCTAATTTATTAGAAAGTTCTTTAATGCTCAGTGTTGTTTAGACGCATTATTCGTGAAAGCAAAGAAAAATAAGCATTTTTTAATTACTTTCCTTATATACATAGTATAATGTATGAGGAAGGTTTTGTGACTGGGTTGAAAATTCGAATTCGAGTTTTCGACGGGATAGCACGTTTCAAGCATCCCTCAACACCAATTAGGCGTGTTTGAGGTGATGTCTGTGTGTGTGTGTGTGTGCTTGTGTATGTATGTGTGTGTGAGTGAAAGTATGTATCTCTGTGTGCATGTGTATGTGTTTGTAAAAGTATGTTTCTCTGTGTGCATGTGTGTGTGTGTCTGCATGTGTGTGTGTGTGTGTGCGTGTGAAAGTATGTTTCTCTGCATGCATGTGTGTGTGTGTGTGCGTGTGAAAGTATGTGTCTCTGTGCGCGTGTGTGTGTGCGTGTATGCGTGTGCGTGGGTATATGTGCATGTGTGTGCGTGTGTTGTTGTTGTTGTTGAGACCCAGACCTTCCGACCTACCAGAAAAGTGTAAGGTAACCGTTTGGACGGCCGGGAAGTACCACCCAATTTAGACTGGAACTCGGTGGGGGAGGCATCCACAGGGACCGTGCCTTACTTCCCCTATCACCAACCTCTCGGAAGGACTTATGGACCCACATGTTTAAAGTGATCGTACTCCGCATGAACACGGCGGCAGTTGTGGCAGCGTGCAAATCCAGCGCGCAAACCACCGGGCTACCGCTTCCGAAATGAGCAAACAGCACGCGGTGTTCCCAGGTGGTCACCCACCCAAGTACTAACCGCGCCCGATGCTGCTTGACTTCGGTGATCTAACGAGAACCGGTGTTTTCAGCACGGTAGGGCCGTTGGCCTCGTGTTTGTGTATGTGTATGTGTCCGTATGTCTATGATAGACGATACCTATAACGAATGACAGAGACGATATCTATAACAAATAGAAAGATTCGAAAGAAATTTGGTACAGAAATCACTGGAACCCTGCTGTTCACTGGAACCCTGCTGTTATCACTGGAACCCTGCTGTTCACTGGAATCCTGCTGTTATCACTGGAACCCTGCTGTTCTTAAACGCGATTGAATGTTCAGAACATCCCTGAATTTTCGAATCAAATATTGAAAAAATCGTCGAAAATTCGAATTCGAGTTTTCGACGGGAGAGCACGTTTCAAGCATCCCTGATCACGAATCGAACATTTTTGAAGTGATGTCTGTGTGTGTGAAAGTATGTGTGTGTGTCTGTGTGCGTGTGTGTGTCAGTGAGTCTGTGGAGACGATAACTGACCAACGAATGGACCGATTCGAACCAAATTTGGTACAAAAATCACATTCTGTAAACACTGGAAGCCTATTGTTTTTATACGCAATCGAATGCTCAGAAACCCCCTAAATTTTCGAATGAAATTTTGAAAAAATCGTCAAAAAATCAAAACCAATAATAAATTTACATAAATAGACATTTCTTATGTAATTTTTCATTAGAAAACGATTGACATAAATTTTAGAACGCTAACATGAACCGTTCTCGAGATATTGCACATTTTTCAAAAAAATTATCAAAAATTAAGTCATATAAAATAGAAAAAAAAAATTTCCTATTGAGAAACATGTTCACTTTTCATATATAATATCATGCGATAAATTGGGTGACATCATTCTCGTGGATCTAGCTCGTTCCATTCATGAAAAAAGATACTTTGAGTAATACTTTTGCATTTGAACGCCAATTTATCTGCTGTAAGAATAACTTATTTCTTCGTCCATAACGCTTGGCGAAATTTTGGCGACGAAATTCGCGGAATGTCGCTAACTTGACGACTTTTTGAAATGTTGCCAAATTAACGAAAATCTCGCCAAATGGATAAAAATGACTTCATGTCCAATCTTTCAATTTTTACTATTATATATATATATATATATATATATAACTTATTTCTTCGTCCATAACGCTTGGCGAGAGTTTGGCGACGAAATTGGCGGAATGTCGCCAACTTAGCGACTTTTTGAAATGTTGCCAAATTAACGAAAATCTCTCCAAATGGATAAAAATGACGATAAATCAATGAAAATGACGACTAATTGTCGAAAATTCAATATCTTGGAAAGGACATTAGTATCTACTAGAAGAAAAACCTATTTATTTTACTGTAAAAGTAGTAAATTCATTTCATTATATAAGGAAAGTCATGTGTTGCCCACATCAGATTTTTTGGTATAAAACCATTGACAAAATAATTAAAAAGGTAGTATGAACTGTTCCAGAAATATAGCGCATTTTTTAAATAAATTGATAAAAATATCAGCTAAAATTAAAAAAAAAATTACTATTCCAAAAATGTATTCATTTTTCATACGCAATATTATGCGATAAATTTTTTAACATTATTCTCGTGAATCTAGCACATTCCATTCATGAGAGAAGATATTTCGGGCACTAGTTTTTTATTTGGAGGCCAATAGTAATTTACCTACTATAAGAATAACTTATTTATTGTTCATGACGCTTGGCGAAATATCTGCAAATTGGTGACTTTTTCAAAATGTTGCTAAATTGAAGAAAATGTCGCTAAATTGGTAAAATGACGCTAATTCAATAAAAGTGGCAACTAATTGATGATAATTCATTACCGTGGAAAGAACATTGGAATAGACTATAAGAATAACCCTCTTCTCCGTTCATCCATCCTAACGCCCATATGTAAAGCTAGACGAAAATTTTGACATGATGTCGCCAACTTGGCGGTTTTTTAAATGTTGCCAAAGTGGGGGAAATGTTGTCAAATTAATAAAAATACTGCTAAATTGATAAAAATGACGCCAATTGGAAGGTAATAATTTACAAATTTTGAATTCCGTCGTATGACAGGTATACCTATAAGAGGTACCCTACAGGTACTAGTGTATAAGGAATGCTCTTCTAACAGTTTATCTGTAACACTTGGCGATACATTTGGAGAATATAGAGGAATATCGTCATGTTGGCGATATGTCGTCCCAGATTGACGAAAATATCGTTAAAGTTAATGAAAATGGCCCCTAATTGATGACTTAATCATTAAAATAGTTTAATTTATAGAGTATATTGCTTATTGGTGGTGTTATCAATATCAATAATTGTTAATTTAGACTTGCAGGAAATATCAGTTAATTGGGTACTTTGAAATAGTTTTACATGTTGTTATCCGGAAAATCGCCAAATGTGCTATTCAACGATAAAAACACAGTACCGTGGATCTTACACATTATCTTTGTTACTGTAAAATTAGTAAATTCATTGCATTATAATATAAGGAAAGTCATGTGCTGCCCACATCATATTTTTTTTTTAATTTGAAATAACAAAATCACTTTTGAACGCCTTCCTTCGCAAGAATATTATCAAAGATAAGGATATCAGTATTTTATAAGAAAAAAAATTATATCCACAGCTCTTTGTCGGAGGTTGGACACAAATGGCCCCTTTGTATTTTATTTCTTATGGGATAGAGTTGTAAAAATTGATCGATAATATTGTTATAAGAAAGGACTAAATAGTTATTCAGAATTTTGCAAAAGGATTTTATAAAAATATTTATAATTTAAATTGTTTTCTGAAACAGGTAGTTTGAAACATTGTCCTTCGCTCAAATAAAAAAGATAATTTTTAGTAAAATAGTTTTTGCACGAATATCTAAAAATCATTTATTATTTTCCTTGCATCTCATAAACATGACTCCATCGACTGGAAAATAATATACATATATATATATATATATATATATATATATATATATATATATATATATATATATATATATATATATATTGATGATCATTTAAACTCAAATATATTGTAATTGCGTTATCACAAAATATAGATGCACAGAAAATACGCAAAAATAAAACTGTTTTAGTACGAATGCAACACTACAAATCAAAAAAAGCTTTAAAAGTCACGATTTTTACACTTGAAAAAAAATATGGATACCATGTTTTACTTTGAAGTAGGACATGTGATCTCTATATTATATGTGTTGTTGTTGTTACCCAGACCGTCCGACCTACCAGAAAGGTGTAAGGTAACTGTTTGGACGGCCGGGAAGTGCCACCCAATTTAGACCGGAACCCAGTGGGGGAGGCATCCACAGGGACCGCACCCTCCTTCCCCTACCACCAACCTCTCGGAAGGACTTACGGACCCACATGTTTAACGTGATCGTACTCCGCGTGAACACGGCGGCAGTTTTGGCAGTGGCTGGAATCGAACCCGGGCCTACCGAGTGCAACTCCAGCGCGCTAACCAATGGGCTACCGCGCCCCCTATATTATATGTGTGAAAGCCCCAGGCCGTCCGGCTAATATATTATATGTGTGTAATTTTTATTTTAATTTTATTTAAACAACTATCAACCATATTTTGATGAGCTTTTTTCATATATTTTATAGGATAATTTAAATATTTTCTAAAATTTACGAAGCAGTTTGTGAATTTTAACTTCGTTTAAAAAAACATTTGAAAAATTGGATCCCATACCGTTACATTTATTTTACTTTCTCAAACCCTGTTCAATCCAAAACTAATTGAGTGATATTATTCATTTACATTCCCCTATGTTCCATAGACTCGTCTCAACAACATTCTAAAATTCTATTTTCATAAAGTCATTTTTACGGTAGTTATAGTGCGAACGGAGAGACAGATAGACAGACAGAATGACCAAAGTCTTAATCATTTTTCAACTATGTTGGAGACAGAAACCCCATGCTATGTTATGTTATTCACATAAAATAAGAAATATACCAGTGTATTGTAAGGAAGATAATTAATCAATTACAGTTATAATGAGTTATGGATGTTGGAAAGCGTAGACGGGAAGGGGGCGGTGCCCCCTAGTTAACATACAAAAATGATATATTCCAATGTATTGTATGAAAATTGTTCAAGAAGTAGACAGGACAGTATTCTGTGGGTCTAATCCCGACTATGATACGAATTGCTTTAAATGGCATATTACTACATTATATAGGCTGATTATAAGTAGGGAATCACAGATGCTTCGAAAATTTCGATTTCTATTTTCAGTTCTCGAGTTTCTCGACAAAGTGGGCTTTATCGTGCATGAAAATCAGTAGATTGAATAAGAGGCAGGATCTTAAGTTTCATATTTATCTACAGAGTTAAAAAAAACTACCAAATGTCGATGCTAACTGTACAGATTATCGGCATAATAGATCAGTGGATCATCAACTGCTTGTGGGAGAAACTGCATAGTTTGAATCTCGACTCTGGAAAAAGCTCCGTTCCTTCATGTATTTTCAATCCATGTAAGACATGATTCAACAGGCCAAAGGAGAAAAAACAATCAATTGTAGTGTCGAATGCCCAGACCGTCCGACTCATCCGAAGATATAGAGCAGCAAATTAGATGACCGGAATCAATTGTAGTGTGGCTATACTCGAATTTCTCATACCAGAAATCATTTTCTTTTTAATTTTACATGAAAAAATTCGAAAAATCAGTATCGTGGATCCAAATGACTACAACTATAGCGTGTTAGCCTTCACTTTATAGGATTTGGAAAAATATTTCAAATGATACTGTAGTACAATATTTGTACTACATGTTACACTCCCAATTACAAATACCAAGAGAGATAATGAGCTATCTAAATGCAGCAGAGGAAACCAATTGCAACACAATCATAGATAAATAGTGGTCATCCCCTTCTGCATCAACGACAAATGGGAGAAGTGGTATGAAACCAAAGAGGGATATAAAAAAGTGCCCCAAAGTTTTGTTCCAGAAAGTTCAGCAGACTTGAAATTTCGAACAAACTAACAACATGTCTCTTGGCTTTGTTCAAAAAATATCTATAGTGAGCAAGCACTCTAAAAGAAAGCGTGGTTCAGAAGTGTGATGTGCAATAGAATGTTACAGCATAGTGTTTGCGCGAATAAGTGTTGAAAGGCAAGAAACCATAGGTATTAATGTATTTCACTTTGCACTAAATAGCACGAAAGGTACACATTTAACGGTTATCTAATAATGAACAATTAGTTCGTACGAGTCTATGTCGTAATAACGAGTTCTTGTATTATGAACTAAAAGAACTATTTTGAGTTTCGGTAAATTAAAAGAAAGTGTCTAAATATATGTAAGTGTCTAAATATATGTATCAATTATATTATGTGTGTAATATGTTTATTAATGAAATATTGCTAGTGCTAGATATGTTATAATAATGGATGTATGAATAGTATTAATAATCCAGACATAAATAGATATCTATGATCTTAAATATTAAATAAATTGATAAATTTAGATAAGCGTGTTTATTTATATCTTGGGTTTTTGTCTCTCCGGCTTGAGAACCGGGAGTTTACATGCTCCACCCTTAGTGAAGGCATCAAAGATAAGTCCAAGTATAGTAATTTTGATAAGGACACTTTTACCTTATTACAGATAGTATATTTTAAAATGTACCCCTGGAAACATGACCTCCAAGGAAGGCTAGTGACATACTGAACAAAACAAGAGAGATCAATCATGCATAAAGCATTGAATATGAAACACTTTCAACTTCAATGCAATTTCATTTAAACATCTCTGAAATGCGATACATTATATATTATTTTAAAAATATTATATAATGTATTGCATAATAATATCGCATATCGAGTAATATTGTAAAATTTATCACAATACTATTTTTATTTATTATATTTGAAAACTTAAAAGTTCATCGAAAAAAATGAACTTCATTCAAATGACGTCAATTAAATATAAATCACCTGGCTCCTCGGTAATGTTTTTAACATTATTACAATAATACAATAATTTATTGTATTTGAAAACTTCATTAAAATCAACTGAAATTTTATTCAAATGACGTCATCGAAATATAACACGGCTGATGGCTCTCGCCATAAATGCAGCATTTCATTCATTAACATTTTCCCATTAAATTCATTCATCACAATACTATAATAATTTATTTTATCTAAAAACATAAGACCATGGAGATACAAGTAATTAAACTCTGTGCTTAAAAATTCATCGAAAAAACTCGTCCGTCTCTCTGTAAAATCAATGAATATTTCATTCATATCAGCTATGCAGACTCCATGAGCTAAATAATTTTGCGTTAAAGAAATGCAGCAATTTTTATTCAACTCATTCTACATATTTTGCTGTTTATATTTTAACATAAGTGAAAAATACGCTTCGTTGTAGAAATAATCAAATTTGGATGATCATTTAAACTCAAGTATATTGTAATTGCGTTGTTTCAGTTTGTAGAGGCACAGAATTTAAGCAAAAATAAAGCGGTTTTAGGACGAATACAACACTCAATATGAATTAAAATGAACTTTAAACATCACGATTTTGATACAAGATGAATGCCATATTTTATTTTGCAGTGGGTCACGTGATCTCTTCAGGTCACGTGATCGCTTCATATAAGAGGTGTAATTATTATTTTAACTTTTATTTAAAAAACTACTGAATACACATTTCGAAGCAATTTGTGAATTTTAAATCCGCTTAAAATGTTTGAAAAATTAGGTCCCACAAGGGTTCAATGTATTTCATTTCTTCAACCCGGGTTCAATCCAAAACTAATTGGGTGATATTATTCATTTATATTCCTGTAGGTCCCACAGACTTTCTGAACAACATACTAAAATTTCATTTTGATTAAGTCATTTTTACGGCAGTTATCGTGCTAATGGACAGACAGACAGACAGACAGAATGAACAAAGTCATAAACGCTTTTCAATTTTGTTGTAAAATGTTAAAAAATTATATCGAGGTTATTTTTCACAACAATGCTTGAAACTATTACGTATCGTAATCATTGAACCATAAGTACACCGTTTATACATGATGATCTCAAACTTTGTCCTATGCTGCCATGTTAAAACGTTTGCTTGAATTTAAAAAAAAAAATAAAACCTAGTTCTAGATTGTTTTGTATAACAAAGCCGGATATGAAATTTCGTATATCTCATCACATGTGTGACTGCATTTGTATACACAATAAATCAACCACAGGCATCAGACAGACAGACAGACATCACTCCAAAAATAAACGTGTTCAGGAGGTCTTAAAATATATATTGACATCAAAATCTCGAAATCGAAAATTTTTGTAAAAATAAAACTTTCTCAATACTACGTATGCTAATGTTAAAATTAACATACCAACTTTGTGTTTTTGAAATAGAAATTAAAATTTTGTAAATCTATATTTTAGTTCTTGAGTAATATTATGAAGTGACTGAAAAGCGATATTGAAGCTATCTAGATTCTGACATCCAGAAAGTAGATAATGATGAAATTATAGTCTCTGAATATTCAGTGCGTCCAATTAGCATGACAATTACATGAAGTAATTGTTTTGGCGGGGGAAGTGTTCACTCGTATCCTAATAAGGTTTAAGTTTGCAAATGTGTCATATGATTTTATCGATTAAGTATAGTCATTAAATTATATTCAAACTCATTGAAGATCGATGATTGAATTTGAAGAATACATTAATGGACTGTATATTCTTGATTTTGATAACGTTAATTCATATTCTATCAATACATGCATATACATTTTTTTATATCTGCTAAATACACAAATCCTACCAAAAATTTTATATCTGCTAAATACACAAAATCTTACTAATATTATCAAATATGTAATTGTTATTATAATAGTTTTCAAGTACTTGATATATTATGGTTTAACTTCTATTTAATATTACTATACAGGATATAACAAATGTACGGTAGTTATTTCACCAACAAATTTTTACCAGAGGACAAACCTTATTTTGAGATTTTTAAAATTAAATTCAGAGTAATTAGATGATGTAGCATAATAAATCTAAATACTTCCAATATTTACATTTTTCGCAAATCCCCATTTCCACTATTTTATAATCATTATTTAAAGAAACAAAAATGTTACCATTATTCTGGTCTATTATTTTACATGTAACTTATGATGTATGCATCCTCTACAGACAGTAGCAACGCTGGAAGGATTTTTTTCATGTATGAGCTTATTTGAAAGAAAAGGACAGTAAAACGGGTTATGCACCACAATTTTAAAAACTCTTATGTAAGAAGCTAAATGACAATCAAACTAAGCTGATTATCTAAAGTTCTCAGAATATAGAGTTCATAGTAATAGTAAAGTTCAGCAATGTTCATAGCTAGGTGTAAAGTATTATAACTCGTGTTTTTTTTCATTTTTATTAATACTTTCCAACATATATGATAGTAATCAATAAATACTTTGTTCATTCTGTCTGTCTGTTCGTTCGCACGATAACTGCCGTAAAAATGACTTTATCAAAATGAAATTTTAGCATGTCGTTGAGACGATCTGCAGTATATATGGGAATGTAAATGAATAATATCACCCAATTGGTTTTCAATTGAAAAAGTGAAATACATTGAACCTTATGGTACCTAATTTTTCAAATATTTTTGAAGCGAAATTAAAATTCACAAATTGCTTTGAAATCTTTAGGAAATATTCAAATTGTCCCATAAAATATCTAAAAAAAAGTCAGCAAAATATGTTTGGTAGATTTTTAAATAAAAATTAAAATAATAATTACACCCATATTATATAAGGAGATCACGTGACCCGCTTCAAAATAAAATATGGCATCCATATTTTTTCCTAGAATAAAAATCGTGACTTTTAAAGTTTTTTAAAACATATATTTAGTGTTGCATCCGTCCTAAAACAGCTTTATTTTTGCGTATTTTCTGTACATCCATATTCTGCGCCAATGGAATTACAATGTTTTTGAATTTAAATGATCATCAAACTTTGATTTTTTCTAAAGCGAAGACTATTTTTAACGTGTGCAAAATGTAAACAAGTGATAGCAAAATGAGTTGCACAGGATTTGCTGAATATTTTTCACGCAAAATTATTTAGTACTGGAGTCAGGAATAAAAGTAATTTGAATGAAATTGTAGAACACAAGAAAGAGTTATCATCCAGTTAGTTTCTTTTCAAATATTAAATAGTGAATTTGGGTTAAATTACTGTCATTCTTAAATTGCCCGTAAATTCGTATAGCCGTACATTACATTATTGCAGCACTATAACCCACCATCATTTCTTTGTGCGAGTTCCTAAAATAAAAATATTAATTAGCAGACTACACAATTAACTTCCACCATTTAAACTTTAAAATAACATTATATATTAAATATATTATAATTATGATTACATTCCAATAATTAAACATATATAATCAAGGAGGAGACTGGGCTTGTGAGACCAGGCATAATATTTGCCTAAAATTATCTATTCCACATTTTATAGCAGCAGATTGGTACATACCTCTGTTGTCTTTAGATATTGAACCGAATGTGGGTCACTCATCGTATCTTAAGGTGTAATATGCCCCTCTCTCAATAGAGACTATTGCGCCATTTCATAATATCGACTGCATCATGACTGTGTATCTTAATGAAATTTCAATGATATACCATGTCTGAAGATCACCATAATGACTGAATATCTCTCAATAGAGACATATGCCTGAATGTCTGTCTTGATAGAATATAAATCCTATCTTGTGAACACTTCTGTCTGTTGCCACATCGTTTTACATGAGGTGCAGATATGCCCTCCGTATGCCATTGGTTGTCCCCAGAGCACTGGAGAAACACTTCCTCAGTGGTTAATTCTGTAACCAATCTGCGTGCTTTCACCTTTGCCTCCAGTAGATTTTCTGACCCCATTCTACTTATAATATAATTTAAGTGTCTTTATTCAGTGCCTTACTGATCTCTCGGGCCAAGGCTGTCTTAAGATGGTGCCTACGAATCTGGGCTTTTGTCTAGCTTGGTAGATATCATGCATATGAATTCATTATCACTGCCAAAATGTCTCCTGCTTTTACAGAAATATTCATTGCTTTTACATAGAGAGCCAGATGATTCACATTTCTATGAAGTCATTTGAATAAAGTTCATTTTTTTTCGATGAAGTTTTAAGTTTTCAAATATAATAAATTATTATAGTACTGTGATAATTTAAAATATATCAGCTCTAAATGTATCGCATTTTAGAGATGTTTAAATAAATTTGCATTTCAGTTGAAATGTGTTTCATAATCAATGTTTATGCATGATTGATCTTTCTTGTTACTTTCTCATACTATGTGATATAGCACACAGAAAGTATGGTTTTCATGAAAATTTTCAAATTCGAGATTGTAAGGCGAATATATGTTTTAAGATATCATGAACATTATTTGACTATTTTTAAAGTTATGCCCGTCTATTTGTTTGTCTGTATGTATGTATATGGCTTATTTTTTGTGTACATGATAGTGGCTACAGCTATTAATGTATTTTCACAACACTTCATAACCCTATTTGTTATTAAAAAATCTAGAACTAGATAGAATGTTTTTAATTCAATCGAAAACGTTGAAATTTATTCGAAATTTTATATTTTCTTAACATGGCAGCGTAGGTCAAATTTTGATATAAACATGCATAAAAGTATTAATTTGGGCTCAATAATCAAGACACGCAATATTTAAAATCATTATTGTAACATATAGCCATTATATAATTTGTGTGTTGCTTCATACAGGAGTTTGAAGATCAGTGGATTTTAATTGCTTAGATTTAAGTTTAAATTCTTAAATTGAAGAGATAACGTTTAAATTTTTAGACTGGCTATCATTTTATGATTATAAGTATCATGGTCGAAAACGGCAATTGGACGCTGTAGAACCATTCTCATTGCACCATTCTCATTGAACCATTCTCATTGGCTCAAAGAAGTTGTCTTTTATTCGATAAATGTGATTTTAAAATGGCAAAATTTCGGCTAAATTTCAACTTTCATCGTTTCTAACATATAAATTAATTCAAATTTAAAATGATTGAAAATATACAATGTCCTGAGAATTCAACTATCCTACCAAATGTTTTCGCCATCGGTAGCTGAAATATTCTGCACACACACACACACTTATATTATGTAAGGCAATATAATATATGATATGGCTGTAATATGCGGGTTTATGTTGTAACACTTTAAACGTAAACGCACAAAATTTTATATCTGTATGTTTAAAGTTCAGTTATCTGTGCCTTCTTTTTAAGTAAATAGGTTTTCACAATGCGATCAGCAGTTTTGCTTCTAATACATTTTGTTCTGCTTTTGAGCAAATGTATTTATTTTACTGATTGGCAATGCTTTGTTAATGACATGTTCCTTAGTACAATGTAATGGAAAATTTGGTACGAAATATTTCAAAAACTATTAGATAAAAGTTAAAAATTTAGAAACGCACACTTCATAAGAGAAAACGCTTCTAGAATGGTATATTTTATTGAAATCGTTTAAGGGTTTAAATCTATGAGTTATGGACGTTAATAATAATTCCTTTGGATGGTTAATTTAAAGCGTGTGTGAAAACAGGAAATAGTGATCTAATATATATTGTGAGATTTATTTAGGTAAATTCGGTGAAGGAGTGAAATTTCTCAAATATAAAATGAAGCATTTCAACACAATTTCCAATAAGCTGTTTAAAATCGTGCATTTCACTGCAATTGATTTCAGTGACATTGTTTTCTAGTTTCCGGCGAAGACTCAACTATTGGTTTATTGCGGTATTTGAAATATTAGTCCTGTGACAACCTGATTGAAAATTCCAATCGCTCTTTATCTGCAATAATTATCAAATAATAAATGAATACGGTTTCACACTTTAGGCTATTTTTATTCAAAATCGTGCCAAATTAATAATTCATACATCTTTTAAATTGTTTGCACGACATTAAAATGAGAGAGTTTAAATTTACAATAGCTTCAATTGAAACATAAAGATCATTCGTGCATAAATCATTAATAATGAAAACTTTCCTACTTAAATGAAATGTTATTTAAACATCTCTAAAATGTGATACTTTCAGAGGGTGATACGTTATTAATTATGACAATGCTACAATAATTTATTTGGCTTAGAAACTTAAAACTTCATAAAAAAAACAATGCTATAAAATCGTCTAATTCTCTACGTAAAATCAATGGATATCACTTATATTTCAGACTTTTATTTTTCTAATGGACAGGCAATTGATATATCATCATTCGCTCATACACCGGCCGGAACGGTGGAACTTGTTAGCCGTTACATGACTTTGCTCCGGCGCACCAGTACGGATCGGAAACACATCGCGCCCAACGACACAACATCCATGCCTGAAGGTGGGATTCGAACCCACAACCCGGCAGCCGAACGATTGCTAGGAAATGCTTTCCTTGACCGTTCGACCACCGCGTCGGCGATTCCAGACTCTAGAGCTAAATAATTTGACGTGAAAAAATTTCAGCAATCCTTATACAACTCATCTCACAATCACTTGATTTGTTTACACTCAGCATCCATTAAAATTTGGCTTCGTTATAGAAATAATCAAAGTTCAATGATCATTTAAGATAAAAAATATTGTGATTGCTTTGGCAAAGAATAGAGATGCACAGAAAATACGCAAAAATTAAGTTGTTTTAGAACGGGTTCAGTACTAAATATAAATTTAAAAGATCCTTAAAAATCACGAGCTTCACATATCGGAAAAAAATGGACGTCATATTTAATTTTGCAATGAGCCACGTAATCTCTTTATATCATAGGTGTAATTCTTATTTTAAATTTTATTTAAAAAACTACTGAACATATTTTGCTGATTTTTTTTACATATTTTATGGGATAATTTGAATATTTCCTAAAATTTTCAAAACAATATGTGAATTTTAACTTCGCTTATCCATAATCAATAGTGTTCACATATTAAAATATTCTTTTGTATTTACATAGACTTAAAGTTGACTATTTGTCTTTACTTTCCATATATACGTAGTATATGGGATAGGGAATATGTTGTGAAGGAGTCAAATCTATATAAATAAAAATGAAAATCTGTCTGTCTGTCTGTCTGTCTGTCTGTCTGTCTGTCTGTCTGTCTGTCTGTTTGTCCCATCATCACGGGAGAACGGCTGAACCGAATTTGATGAAATTTTGTGGGTAGCCCAGAAATAGCCCCACTTAAAATTATATCTGTGTTTTGAGTTTTTACGACCAGTAGTTCTCGAGATATTAGTAAAAAACGAAATTTTCGTTTGTCTCATCATCACGGGAAAACGGTTGAACCGAATTTAATGAAATTTGGTAGATAGCCTTGAAATAGCCCCCCATAAATTTTGCCCAAGTTTCGAGTTTCTAAGACCAGGGGTTGTCGAGATATTAATGAAAAACGGAACTCCTAAAAGCTTGAAAATCGTTTGAAAGTGAATTAAAATTTAATCTCTGAGTTTGATGGGAGATTTTTTGCGCTAATTAGTCACTTTCTGAAAACATGAACTGTTTGAAACATGATTTAAAGGGGAAATCTATCTCCATGTTTTATTTAAAACAAGATTTTACGCTTGAAAATCGTTTGAAAGTGAATTAAAATTTAATCTCTTAGTTTGATGGGAGATTTTTTGCGCTAATTAGTCACTTTCTGAAAACATGAACTGTTTGAAACATGATTTAAAGGGGAAATCTATCTCCATATTTTATTTAAAACAAGATTTTACGGAACAATGAGAAGTATAAAGAAATCAAAATAGTTATTTAATTTCGCAGTTTATGATATAAGACATGACATATTTAACATGATATAAGATTCTATCTTATAGCATGTTACTCAGAAACGCAATTAAATTAAATCTGTCTGTTAATTTTAATAATTATTTTTTGGATTTGAATAATAAATAAATGGATATAAAAATATATTTTAGAAAAGAACGATTTGATTTTTCTTATAGCATTTTTGACTGGATAATATCAATTACGGTCTTCAGGTTTAGAAATTATTATTATTGATATTTTCGGGGATTATTGATTCAGGGATTATTGATATTTTCAAGTTATTATGCAATTATTTTATTATGACAAAAATTGTTTAAACTCACATATTGTATGTTGTACGAATAATCTTCTACAAACACACGTGTATATCCTTTAATCTACGAGAATATAAGTAGTACAGGTATATTGACATATGTTTTGATATATATTGGCATATATTGGAATCAATTACGACCTTCTGGTATAAAGAGTACGGATATTATTGATATTTTCAATTTATTACGTCATCTCTTTTATTTTGGCAAGTATTTTTGAGACTTATATTGTAATACGGGTAATCTTCTACTAACACATTGGCATATTTTCTAATCTGCGACAATATGATTAGTACTGGGTTGCATATATTGATTCAATTCCTTTTTTTTCTTCTGAAAATTTGCTTACAAAATGGACCAGGATGTTTTGATCTGCCCTTGAAGATAATTTTGCATAGTGAGAACATACATTCTTAAACTTCTCTTTAGGAGCAATAAATTTAATATTTTAACAGAATTTGGACATGATTGCGAACTATAAGTTTCTTTATATTATATACTCCGTAAGACGAACTGGTGTGCTGTTAGTGGTTAATAAATTATAACATTTTATGAGGACAAATCATGTTGTTCGGCATCGCAATTAAATTTAATGAGTTTGTTAATGTTTTTATTATTTTTTTTCGATTTGAATAATAAATAAATGGATAAATGGATATAAAAGTATATCTTATGTATGAACGGTTTGATTTTTCTTTTAATTATATTAATTGCTGACTGCGTACATCAATTTCATTTATTTTGGCAAAGAGTTTTCAAGCTTATATCGTATTTAGCTACTAAACTCATATATTGTGTTTAGCCAATAAATTCATTTAGCCGATTGTTGAAACAGAAAAAGAGTAGAGCGGGTATATCTTCTAATACAATTGTAGTGTTTTCATTTAGTATATTGAAACGGGATAAGGATGTTTCATTCAGATCTGCAAATTCAGAGCAACGAATTTGGCAGGATATCGCTAATTTGACAACTTTTCTTAAACTTTGCCAATTTGACGGAAATGTCGCCAAATTGATAAAAACGACGCATATCAATGAAATTTATTTTGTTTTGTTAGAAGAGAGTACTGAAATGATGTTTGGTTAGCATTTATCTGTCAGACCAACCATCCTACTTAGTAATATATTTAGCGAATTTTTAAAAAGTCACTAAATTGATAAAAATATTTTCAAATCTATAAAAATATCTTGAAATTGATAAAAATGAGCTAAATAAATGAAATTAATTGTGTTTTGTTAGGGGATAGTATTGTGATGATATTTCGTAAATTTGTCGCCAAGTGGGACTGTCAGTTCTACAGTCCCACTTGGCGATAAATTTGGCGATTTTTTAAAATGTCGCTAATTTGACGAAAATGCCGCCAAAAGTTCCATAGAAATATAATTATTTAGACGATATTTTTTCTACCAATTTATTTGAAGCAAATGATACGTCGCTTAGCAACGGATTTAAATCCAATGTGTTTATGCGGCAGACGATTTTTATTAAATCCTTTCCGATTTGAATAATGAAGATATGTATATAAAATAAATTTCATTGCCATTTCAATTTGGACTGAATAATATCAATTACACTCTTCAGGTTTAAACATTATTATTACTGATATATTCCGGAATTATTGATTCAGTGATTATTGATATTTTTAAGTTATTACGCCATTGTTTTATTGCGGCAAATATTGCTGACACTCGCATATTGTACGTTGTACGAGTAATCTTCTAGGAATGCACGGGTATATCTTCTAACATACGATAATATAAGTAGTACATGTATATTGGCATATATTTTGACATATATTGGCGTATATATTGGAATCAATTACAGTCTTCTGGTATGAAGATTAAGGGGATTAATGATATTTTCAATTTATTACGTCGTCTGTTGTATTTTGCCAAAAGCATTTGAGACTCATATTGCAATACGGGTAATCTTCTACTAATAATCGGACATTATAAGTAGTACGTTTATATATTCCCATATAATTTTAGCACTTTCATTTTGACATATATTGGAATAAATGACTGTCTTCAGATTAAAAGATTACGGGTTTATTGGTATTTTCAATTTATACATGTAATCTACTAATAGAGGTTATATTTTCTAATATACGCGTATATAATTAGTACGGGTCCCATACAATTTTAACGCTTTTATTTTGCATATATTGATTCAATTCCATATTTTTTTTTATATTTGCTTACATAGGGATCCAGGATGTTTTATTCTTCAGATATGTCCATAAAGATAATTTTATATAGCGAGTACAGAGATTCTTAAACTTCTTTTTAGGAGCAATGTATTAAATATTTTAACAGAATATTTTGATTAAACATGTCATTTAGTATACTATAAGAATTTGGGCATGATTATGAATTTTAAGTTTCTTTATATTATATACTCCGTACGAAGAACGGGTATGCTGCTAGTACGGTAATAAATTTACTCTTACTATTACTTATACTATTACTTGAAAAAGTTACATAAGGACAGTATGTGATAGGGTCGAAAATCCGAATTCAAATTTTCAACTCAACAGCACCATAGTATAATGTTTAGGAATATTATTGTAATGGGTAGAAAATCGAATTTTTGTTTTCGACATAAGAGCATATTTTAAGCATCCCCAAACTCAAATCGATCGTTACAGTGTGTGTGTGTGCGTTTGTATCACTGTGAGTCAGTGAAAACGATATCGCATAAACGAATGGAGCGTTTTGAATGAAATTTGGTAAAAAATTGAAATTAGTGAAAGTATATTGATTAAAAGTATAACGAAAGTGTATTGATTAAAAGTACAATGAAAGCATATTCATTAAAAGTATAAGATGAAAGTATATTGATTTAGTACATTGATAAAGTACAATGAAAGTATTTTGATTTTAAATGCAGTCGAATGTTCGGAAGACCCCAAGTTTTCGAATGAAATTTTGATAATATCTTCAAAAAATCAGGGATCTTCAATAATTTTAAGTACATAATTATTCCTTTTATATTTTTTCATTATGAAACGATTGACATAAATTTCAGAAGACTAGCATGCACCGTTTTCGAGATATAGCAGTCATTTCAAGTACATTTATTAAAAACATTCATAAATAAAAATTTATTAACCATTTGGAAATTTGTTCAATTTTCGTGTGTAATATTATGCGATACAAATGTTAGCATCAGGGATTAAGTCCATTCCATTCCCCAGATATTGCTTTGTGTAACAGTTTTGTAATTTAACGCCTAACAATTCGCCAAAAGTCATTTATATAAGAAAAGTTCTTCTCACTGTATGCTTGCAACTTGTGGCGATAAATTTTGCGAACGTAGCGACTCATTTAACAAAATACAGCCAATTTAACTGTATTTTACCCCAGATTGACGAAAATATCGTTAAAATTGAAAAAAGGACTAAATATTAACAAAATATCTCTAACTTGGAGATATGTTGCCCCAGATTGACAATAATATCGTTAAAATTGCAAAAGTTAACGAACAAAAAATTACTCACACCATCTTAACAGAAAGGCAAACTTCTCCACACAAGGTTTCTCTCTTCCCGGCCACTCAAATTGCGGCTGTAAACCCTAAGGTCAGTGAGTGGTCTGGATCTTCGACATTCTCGACACAAGATTTCTCAAATATTCGTTAAATGCTGACGAGCTGTTTTGTAATTCTTTAATTTTCTACTCACAACGAACGGGTTTATACGGTGACTTTTGATTTACTTTAAACAGTTCCAAATGTTGACTTAGATCAAACAGAATTCTACTCTCATACTTCTAATAAAAAGTCGTAACGCGTATTTTCAATGAATTGAAAAACTGCGGATGTGTACTGATGTTTTGTTCATTTAATTCAACAACATTTTTGTTTTTCAAAACCAATTACATTTTTTTAAATTATTTTGAAACCTATAAACCTTAACTTCCTAATGAGAATAACAAATGTATATATTGTTGCGACACATGTACTGAACACATTCTCCCAACCGGGATTCGAACCACTGAAATGGGCAGAAAAGGTTTATTCATTGAGTTACTAGAAAGAAATTCCTAACTCTTATCGTTAATGTGATGACTATATTCTTCTCCATGTGTCAGGTCCAAAAGACCATGTGCCAGATATTTTGTTTTTTATCAAATGGCCAGGCACTTGACTTCCATACTTCGCCTATATATCGGCCAGGAACATGAACCAAATGGTTCATAGCCGTCCTAGGACGTTGTTCCAGCCGCACCAGAGGGGGGAGGCGGAACAAACTGCGCCCAACAACACAAACATCCATGCCTTACGTGGGACTCGAACCCACAACGCGGCGGTCGAACGATCGCTTGAAAACGCTCGCCTTGACCGCTCGACCACCGCGTCGGACCATGTTTCAGATATAAACGACCGTGTGTCATAGCCAAACGACCATGTGTCAGTTCTAAACGACCATGTGTCAGATCTAAAAGGCCATGTGTCAGATCAAAACGACCATGCGTCAGATTTAAACGGCCATGTGTCAGATCAAAACGACCATCTGTCAGTTCTAAACATCCATGTTTTAGATCTAAACGACAATGTGTCAGATCTAAAGAACCATGTTTTAGATCTAAACGACCATGTGTCAGATCAAAACGACCATGTGTCAGATCTAAAAGACTGTGTGTTAGTTCTAAACGACCATGTGTCAGTTCTAAACTACCATGTGTGTGAATAAAGATCTAAACGGCCATGCTTTAAATCTAAACAATCATGCTAAAGACGCAAGCCGTCCGACTCATCCAAGGACTTGAGCAACCATTTGGACGGCCGGAACTAAACGATCATGTGTCAGATCAAAACGACCATGGGTCAGATCTAAACGACCATGTGTCACTTCAAAACGACCATGTCTCAGTTCTAAACAACCATGTTTTAGATCTAAACGATCATGTGTCATATCTAAAAAACATGTTTAGATCTAAACGACAATGTGTCTGATCAAAACGACCATGTGCAGATCTAAACGACCATGTAGCAGATTAAAACGACCATGGGGCACATATACACGGCCATGTACCAGATCCAAACGACCAAGTGCCAGATCAAAACGCCCACGTTTCAGATATAAATGTCCACGAGCGGCTAGTCTACGCAACGCAATCGCGCCAAAATACCACATGATAAATACGTCTGGCGCGAATTTCAGTGTCCGCAGATGAATGACGAGAGTTCTTTCTTTGCTTTATGGGGAAATTTACAGTTCAATTAGCCTATGCGCGATTTTGATATTGAAAACACAGACACACACGCACCCCCATATATATATATATATATATATAATTATATATATATATATATATATATATATATATATATATATATATATATATATATATATATATATATATATATATATATATTAGAAAAATGTAATAATAAAAATTCAAGTAACATTAATATTACCATAGAAGCAAAACCACGGCCATATTGCAGATAAGAGAAAAGAACAGAACCATCCCAAATTCGATGATTAATCAAAATTAAATTAATCTTCAGGTCTGAGAATTTAATTCTAATTAACACAAACGAATGCCTGTTTCAGATTGAGCAATATTATATTACTGTAAATACTCAAACTCAGACTACGGACATCAAAAGATGAAAAAAAGAAGATAAGAAATATTAAGGAAATTTGTATTACCACGTGTCATGAACCCTTCTTCTTTCACCACGTATATACGCGATCAACCTCATCAAAATGAATTATCTAGAAGCACCGGAATGAGCATGTCGAAATACAACGAGGGAGGCAGTACGAACGTTTACAGCAACACTCCCAGACCCATCCAGTGAGTCAGAGCAGGAGACAGGAGTATTACCCGTATAAGCAATTCAGAATATGAACATGAAGCAAAGATGAAAATTCTTACCAAACAAGTGATTCATAGAAGAAATGAATAAACTAAAATGGGGAACTAAAATAATGAAATGAATAAACTAAGGGCTCTCAAATCGTAGTTTCTACCTGGCTAAAGTTACAATATTTTAGCGAAAATAAAATTCAAAACATTAATAATAATTTATCTTATATTCCGATTTTGATTCTTATATTCCGGCAGTTGAAATTCGTCAGTCTGACGTGGCTATCACCTGGTATTTTGAAGAGAGGTCGTTGCGGAGACTAGGAGCTCGTGTCTTTCCGCGAAGCATATATTGAGACAGGGTGTCCAAATTGCTACTTACTAAGGCTCCGCCTCCTTCCCGCCCATACTGGGGGCGGGCTATTGTGACGTAAAACCTCAACATCACTTCGCTTCCCGATTATCCTATTTTCTTTCTTTACACTATAATGCATTGCTATTAAGGTTATTATGCTGGATATAATATTTTAACAAAGTATCATTCAAGTAAGTGTTATATTTTAATAGGTATAATAACGCAGATTTCCTTTTAGCAATAATCTAACATCATATCAAGATTGTTTTATATCAAATTCAAGTACTATTTCAAGTATCAAGTATCAAGTATCAAAAATATCAAATTCTTATCAATCGTGTATAAAAGTACGTACAAAAGACTGCATATTTGGTTAAACCTCGGAAAGGCTAGATGAACACAATGAAGTTTTTGTTGTTTATAAAATATCAGCAAGCTTTCCAGTGTTTCATTGGCCAGTGTTTCATTAATAATTTGTAAAGATATCTGTATGTAAAAATTATATTGCTATTCTAGATAGCATTTCAACTGACCAATTATTTCTTAGTCTATAAAACAATTCATACTTGCATCTTTTTACACAAACCACCCGATGCCTGATAATAAATAGTTACACAATGCAGGCATACACACATGTAGAAATATATTTTAACTATTTTTGTATGAACTTTTGGACAAACATTCATTCAACAAGCTTTCTTTTGTAGAAGAAAGTAATTTTGTTGCGATATTCAGTTTCTGTTATCATTTATGTTAAAGGAGACTTAGTACAGCTTTGAAACAAGCAATGAGTTGCGCATTGCTTTTATTGTATAACTTTTGCACATGCTAAGGGTGTATTTGGAAAGTTAACTGAATGGTTATCTCCGTTAGCAATTGTTTATCAGTTATTAAGTCACTCACCAGAGAAAAAACAGCATGGTTATTCTGCAAGATTCTAGACAGCATTTCAAGCAAAACACGTGTTCTGTGTATCCTGTGACCGCATAACATTAATTAAGAAAATCCTTGGTCATTCTGGTTATAATTGCACTGTGACTGAAATAAGTTTTTAAATGGCAGTGGTTAAGAAAAATTTTCAAACTCTCTAGTCATGACAGGTGATCACCTTTCATAATTGTAGAAACTCTTCAATTATTTCCCAAATATTATCAGTTTTAGTTAGATTTTGTCCAGTGGTATGCAGTCCATAGAAGCAATGCAAGCATTGCTTACCTAACATCATTTAAAAAAAAATAAAAAATTTTTGCTGTAATATTTCAGCAGAATTTGTGAAACGGTGATTGATGACCAAACTCAAATTAATCTTAAATAATAATAGCAAATATACACTTTCTGTTGCATCTTAAACAGTTTTCTTCAAATTTGAGAAATAAGAACTCTTAATTTCCACGAAAATGTCATTGATGCGTTTGCAAAAAAGTAAAGATTGGAATTTATGTACAAATAGCTTCAGCAGTACAATCAACCCTCCCATAATGTGATTAACACTAACTAAAATGACTGATATTTTGAACTACATAGAACGATGTGCAGCGGCCAATTTGACCACCATAGAAAAAGTACAATATACCTTTAATTCAAGACCAAAACATCATAGTTGCAGCATTTATTATATTTCGTCTACACATTTTTTGCAAAGAAAATAAGAAAAGTCATAAAATTTTAATGGGCTGAGATTAGTAGTTTTGGAGGAATCGGTTCTTGAAATAGTTATGCTGTCAAAATGACCGCTCCCATCATTCTAGTGTTAATCCATATCGCTTTATATTATGAAACTCATATTAGTGCACATCAGATTAATTTGTACCATATTATATGGAAACCGCATATCGCGTTATAAGAAACTCAGAACAATTCGTACTGTGTTATACAAAAGCCGCATTAAGTGGAACTCTGAACATATAAATCAGACTGATTCATTCTACATTATATAAATATGTATTTTTAGAGTACCATGTTACGGTGAATATGGTTATGAAATATAGGTTTATAGATACAAAAGTAAGGAAAATGAATTTTACATATTTCGAATTATTTTTATTAAGACTTTATAAGAAAATTAAAAAAACAATATGAAATATAAACTCAATAACTTTTTCCAACAAAACTCTATTAATATTCATCACCTCTGTTAAATATTAGTTAGTGGCCTAATTCTTTTGATGTCCTCTTCACTTTTCATATCTTCATTTTCGTTTTCAAATGTAGTTTTAATTTGTAACTCTACCAAAATCTCTCTGAAAGGAGCTAAACAATTTTGTAATAATCTTCTAAACTTTGCACTTCGCACTGATGAAGGACCATTTTCAATAAAGTAATTTTCTGATTGTTGAACCAAACCCAGTCCCATTTTCACATCACTTAAATTAAAATTTGAAACCCATTCTTTACCAATATTTTCGTTTACCAATGCATTTGAGGTTAATGTATTAATTTATTTTCCAGAGGATTTCCCTGATAACTTAAATTGAAATATGGTGATGTACGTGGATGAAAAAACAGGGTAATTCCCCATTAATCCCCCAAAGTGCAATAGAAAAAAGCATGCTATAGGGAGACTGCTTAAACTGAGTGGTATTATAGAAAAACCGCTTTATAAAACTACTGTGTTTTATGAATATTGCCTTATGACAGGGCTGTCGTAATTGTTGCTCCACATTATATGGAATCCGAATTATGAGAGTACCACGATATAGAAGAGTTGACTGTAATGTATTTTTCTCTTGTTTTTATATACCAGAATTAAATGTTGTGCTTGCCTAAAACAAAATATCGCTGCACACCACTGATTTTATCATTTCATTTAAAAATCGATTCGGTAACCTTGTACGTTTATATACGTAATATATTACAATTTGGTTTTAAGTTTTTATAAAGAGTTAAATTTGCAGAAATATTTTATTTATTTTGGTTTTATGGCTGACAAGGGAGATGGATTCTATCCAAATAATTTGTAAATAAACAAAGTATGCTTACATTGTCTAGTAAAGCTAAGCGTCAAAGTGTATTTTCAGGAGTGATGAATCTCTCTCTGTCTACCCTCATCGGACTATATTCCATTGGAAATGGAACTTAAGGAAAATATGCACACAATTTATAATCGAGCTACAGCAAGTCTTTGTTAGACATGTCTAAGCTATAAGGAAGTGGCTGTTTTTTTAATAATTAATAGGAAATTTGACTTCAAATATCCTGATGTTTTAATTTATTAAATTTCACCTTACATTCTTTGATATTTATTATTTATTATTTATTTATTATTTTCTTCAATTTTTTTATATAAATTAGAAGTAGCATATTTGTTTATAAAAAAAAATTACAAGTTAATGTATTAAGGTCAAGGTAAAAAATTCTTATGGAAACCAAATCAATCTTGAATGAAATATACGAATATATATTTGAAATTGTTCTTGATTAAATTTTTATCAACTGAAAAAGTAAAGCTTGATAAGTGGTCTATTTATTTTCATATGTATTTTCCTTGATTTTTATATTCCAATTAAAATGGAGATTTCCTTGTATTTAATTTTCCTGCATATAATGTTTGTATTACAAAAGCGAGGTGTCACTTCAATAAATTTGTTAATGTCATTAATTTATTTTAATTGTAATTCAGTTATTACTGAAACATTACATAAAATAGTATTCCATACCTCTCAAACCGCAACCTAGTACAGAGGCACTGATAGGTAAAGCAAAAGAATACTTTGCATAGGGGCATGGGAGCCTTCATTTTTTTTACCCACACCATCTGACCTACTCGAAGGTGTACGGTATCTGTTTAAATGGCCAGGAAGAGCCATTCAATTTAGACCAGAAACCAGCGGGGGCAGCATTCATAGAGACTGCATATTTCTTAAGAACTTACAGGCCCCCATATTTAACGTTCCCGTATTTCGCATGAACACATAGATAGTTCGGGCAGAGCTGGGAATCAAACTTAGGTGATCCGAGATCAATCCCTGATATATATGACGGTGGCTATGTTCAGGTCCATTCAGCTGTACTAAGGTATTTTTATTGTAATAGACTAAATGCTTTTATATGCCGATTTCTGTTTATTGAAGTTTACTTTATAATACATTAATTAATTTAAATGTTTTTAATGTACTGTACAGCGACCATTTTGTCTAATGATTAAAAAAAATATTTATTGCCCAATATTTTGTTTTAAATTATTTTTCTTTATTTCTTACCTCATTTCGACAGTTGATAATCCGGTACTACTTCAAGTCTTAAATGTAACCTAGCTAAAATATATATCATGAAACATCTTATTTGAAAATTTTGCACTCCGTTTTCCTGTCTCTGCAAATTATTTTTACATGCATGACTGATCTGTCATCATGACTGTTATCGTGACTGAACCATCCTCCTCAAAATTAAAAAATATGATGTGGGCAGCACATGACTTTCCTTATATAATGCAATGAATTTACTACTTTTACAGCAAAAAAAGTAGGTTATTCTTATAGTAGATACTTATATTCTTTCCAAGATATTGAATTTTTGTCAGTTAGTCGTCATTTTCATTGATTTAACGTCAATTTTAACCATTTGGCGAGATTTTCGTTAATTTGGCAACATTTAACGCGTTAGCGACATTCCACCAAATTCGTCCCAAAAATCTCGCTAGGCGTTATGGACTGAGAAATAAGTTATTCTTATAGCAGGTGAATAACTATTGGCGTTCAAATAAAAAGTATTACTCAAAGTATCTTTTCTCATGAATGGAACAAGCTAGATCCACGAGAATGATGTCACCAAATTTATCGCATGATTTTACACATGAAAAGTGAACATGTTTCTCAAAAGTAAATATTTTTTTTAATTTATGGGATGTTTTGATAAATTTATTTGAAAAATGTGCAATATCTCAAGAACGGTTCATGTTACCGTTCTAAAGTTTACGTCAATAGTTTTCTAAGGAAAAATTGCCCAAGTAATGTCTATTTGCATAACTTTATTAAAGGTTTTGATATTTGATGATTTTTTTCAAAATTTCACTCGAAAATTTAGTTGGGTTCTGAACATTCGACTATGTTTAAAAACAATAGGCTTGCAATATTCATGAATTGTAATTTTCGTGCAAATTTCGTTCAAATCACTCCATTCGTTCGTCAGACTCACTGACCACAGACTCACTGACACACGCACACATAGACATCCGTTCAAAAATGTTCGATTCGTAATCAGAGATGCTTGAAACGTGCTTTTCCGTCGAATACTCGAATTCGAATTTTCGATTCCGTTACAATACTTTCGTTACACATTATACTATGTACTATATGTTACCGGCAAATTTTGAAATCTAGCATTCTATAGAATCCCAAGGCATTGTATATAATGCCTAAAACTAGCCGGCATTGTATGAAACGATTCATATTTCATACATTTCCTAGGCATTCTATAAAATGCCAAATGATAAACTGGCAAAGTAAGAAATACATCTCCGATTCATTCCTTTTTTCACATTTTGTCTAAATAGCATCTGAAATTCTATAGAATGTCTAGGTATTATATACAATGCCTAGAGAAAGTATATAATAATTCTCGTATTTCATACTTTGCCTAAAAAAGGCCGATATTCTATAAAATGCCTAGGTATTCTATAGAATGCCGGCATTTCATACATAGCAGGTAACATGACCTGCAATGTATGAAAGCCGGCATTGTATAGAATACCTATGAATTATAGAGAATACCGAAAACTGGTCGGCAATCTATGAAACGATTAACATTTCATACATTTCCTAGGCATTCTATAGAATGCCAAATGACAAACCGGCAAAGTATGAAATACATCTCCGATTCATTCCTTTTTTCATACTTTGCCTAAATAACATTTGTCATTCTATAGAATGCATAGGTATTATATACACTGCCTAGGGAAAGTATATAATAATTCTCATATTTCATACTTTGCCTAAAAACGGCCGGTATTCTATAAAATGCCTATTTATTCTATAGAATGCCGGCATTTCATACATTGCCGGTAACATATATAAGGAAAGTAAAAATCTATGTATATATAAGGAAAGTAAGAAATGTCTTTTTGCCTAACTTTATTGAAGGTTTTAACTTTTTGATGATTTTTTCAAAATTTCACTCGAAAATTTAGGGGGGTTCTGAACATTCAATTGCGTTTAAACACAATAGGCTTCCAGTCATCACGGATTGTGATTTTTGTATCATATTTCATTCGAATCGCTCCATTCGTTCGTGAGATAGGCTCACTGACCAAAGGCTCACTGACATACACACACAAACACACACACAGACATCACCTCAAAAATGTTTGATTCGTGATCAGGGAAGCTAGAAACGTGCTCTCCCGTCGAAAACTCGAATTCGAATTTTCGACCCCGTCACAATACTTTCCTTGTAGATTATGTATATAAGGAAAGTAAAACTAAATAATCAAAGACTTGTAAAGTTACTTTCTTTTTAAAAAGCAGTGTAAAAAGAATTAATTTTCAAATCTATTAAAATGAAACACGAAAGATCAATCATACATAAAGCATTGATTATGAAACACTTTCCAACTTCAGTGCAATTTTATTTAAAAAAGTCGAAAATGCAATACATTCCTGGGTAATATTTTAAAACTTATCACAATACTACATTAATTTATTATATTTGAAAACTTAAACCTTCATTGAAAAAAATGAACTTCATTCAAATGACGGCATTGAAATATAAATTGCCTGGTTTAAATATCTTTAAAATGCGATACATTCCACAGTAATATTTTTAAAACTATCATAATACTACGATAATTTATTATATTTGAAAACTTCATCGAAAACAACTGCAATTAATTCAAATGACGTCTTAGAAAAAATAACATGCCTGGATCTCTCTATAAAAACAGGATTTCATTCATAACTTTCTCCCATTCATTTCATTCATCACAATACTATAATAATTTATTTTATTTAAAAATTAAGACCATGGAGCTACAGGTAATTAAACTCTATGCTTAAAACTTCATCGAAAAGAATCGTCCTTTTCTTTATAAAATCAATTAATATTTCATTCATATCAGCCATGCAGACTCCATGGACTAAATTATTTTGTGTTAAAGAAATACAGCAATTCTAAAAACAACTCTTTCTACATATTTTGCTGTTTACATTTTACATAAGTGAAAAATAGGCTTCGTTGCAGAAATAATAAAATTTGGATAATCATTTAAACTCAAATATTTTGTATTTGCGTTGTTTCAGTATGTAGATGCACAGAATTTAAGCAAAAATAAAGTAGTTTTAGGACGGATACAACGCTCAATATGAATTAAAAATAACTTAAAAAATCACGATTTTGAAACAAGATGGATGACATATATCATTCTGAAGTGGGTCATGTGATCGTTTCATATCATGGTCACGTGATCGTTTCATAAAAGAAGTGTAATTATTATTTTAATTTTTATTTAAAAAACTACTGAATATATTTCGCTGAATTTTTTTTATATATATTTTATGGAACAATTTGAATATTACCTAAAATTTTCGAAGCAATTTGTGAATTTTAAATCCGCTTAAAAAATGTTTGAAAAATTAGGTCCCGTAGGGCTCAATGTATTTCATTTTTTCAACCCGGGTTGCATCCAAAACAAATTGGGTGATATTGTTCATTTATATTCCCATAGATCCTACAGACCACCTGAACAACATAAAAAAATTTCATTTTGATAAAGTCATTTTTACGGCAGTTATCGTGCTAACGGACAGACAGACAGACAGACAGAATGAAGAAAGTCAATAACACTTTTCAACTTTGTTGTACAGTGATAATAAAATAGGAAATTTACTGATACACATCTCTAACTATGTCTGAAAAAGATTTGGTATGAAATTGATACGATGTTTTTAAATAACAATCTCAGGATGCATATAGTTAGTTTTCTTTTTATAACACTTTACAACATAGTTGAAAAGCGTGTATGACTTTGTTCATTCTGTCTGTCTATCTGGCCTTCTGTCTCTGTCTGTCTGTCTGTCTGTCTGTTTGTCTGTCTGTCCTTTATCACGATAACAGCCGTAAAAATGACTTTATCAAAATAAAATTTAAGTATGTTTTTCAGACGGTCTGTGGGATCTATGGGAATACAAATATATAACATCACACAATTAGTTTTTTATTGAACCCGGGTTGAAAAAATGAAATACATTGAACCCTATGGGACCTAATTTTTCAAACATTTTTTAAGCAAATTTAAAATTCACAATTTGTTTCGAAATTTTTAGGAAATATTCACTTTATCCCATAAAATATATATAAAAAATTTCAGTAAAATACGTTAAGTAGTTTTTTAATTAAAAATTATTTAATATAGGAAAAAAACACAATTAAATTCTGACTTTTGGGATATCCTCCAGAAAGAAAAAAGAGATATATTATACAATAAATATCTTTCCATCTCTTTAATTGTTTTAAATCAGAAATATTGCAGTTAAAAACCTACCCTTAAACGTAATATGTTACTTGACTATCTTAATAAATAAAATATTAAAACTAAACTGTTTCCCCAAAGAATGGAAGGAACGATAATTATAACAATCCATAAGCCTGGTGAGGATGACACAATTCCAGGCAACTACAGACCAATTAGCTTGCTACCGACACTTAGTAAAATTACTGAGAAAATTATTCTTAAGAGACTGAACACGCACCTTAGTGAGAATGACATTATCATTCCGGAGCAGTTTGGATTTCGGCCAAAACACTCCACCACTCATCAATTGCTGAGAGTGGTAGAGTACATATCTTCTGGTCTCAATAACAAGACACCCACAGCTGCGATTTTTCTGGACATACAAAAAGCCTTTGATAAAGTATGGCACTGTGGATTAGCGTACAAATTGATCACTTTAAAAGTCCCTGACGCTCTTGTCAAACTTTTAATCTCATACTTAAATAACAGACACTTTCAAGTCAGAGTAGGAGGTAACTTATCTACACCCAAGCTCATTAAAAGTAGTGTACCGCAAGGTTCTATCCTGGAACCGACACTCTTTAACATATACCTGAACGACATCCCTAGGACTCCAAACACAGAGCTGGCACTCTATGCAGACGACAGTGCGATACTTGCAAAACACCCCTATGTCTCAGTAATGCACAGACAGCTACAACAACACTTAGACATACTCCAAACTTGGCTGGAAAAATGGCGAATAAAATTAAACCCCAATAAATGTCATTGGATTTATTTCTCTAGAAAACGTAAACCTCCGCCGCCTCTGTACATAAACAACCATGCCCTAAAAGCGGAAAAATCTACTAAATACCTAGGTGTAACGATAGATTCCCACCTAACCTGGAAACAGCACGTAACGAACTTAATCAAAAAAGGGTATATGGCCACAGGAGACTTATACCCAATGATAGGAAACGGAAATCTAAGTTATCAAAATAAACTCCTAATTTATAAATCGGTCATCCGCCCGGGAATGCTGTATGCAGCACCCGTATGGAGATATGCCTGTAAAACTACAATAGACCTCCTAGAGACAAAACAAAACAAAATCCTACGGATTATCAGGAAAGCTCCCAGGTACTTAAGAAACTCGGTAATTAGGAATGACTTCAAAATAAAAACTGTTAGAGCCCAAATTAAAAATCTAGCGCTTAAATTTTACAGAAATTTGCCATCCGTTCCAAACGAACTGTTATTCAATCTGCATGACTATGATCATCGCAAGGCCAAATCTCGTAAGAGACCCTGCGCTGTTCTAAACATCGATAATCGGAATTAAAAGATCCCACCTCAAACATCTGATTTTTAAATAAAACTCGCGACTATTATTTTATAAAAAAAAATATTCTAAACTCTAAACTGCCAAAACGCTAGGTAACCCTTAGATCTGCATCATCCCCCCAAACTGCTTAAACTCTAAATGTGCAACAAACTGCCACACTATGAGCTAGGACAAATAATAAAAAGTAGTAAATAAAAACCTCGAACCTCCAATTAGGGTCACTGAATTAATGTCACAGTTTGACGATAAGAACCACATATTGAAACTGGAGATTAAAGGCGCTTCGCGCCTGGTGCTCTGTCTTGTACGACACTACGTAGTTAATTATTTTGAATATGAAAGAGGCTTCACATTTTAAAATAAATTTGGTAGATAATAAATCTTTTAAATTTTTAAAGGAAATTGTATTTCAGTTGGAAAGTGTTTAATAATCAATGCTTATGCATGATTGATCTTTCTTGTTTAATTTTATATAACTCTTCATGATATACTTATTTGATGGCATTTTCAATGCACTTTCCTACGTCCTAGAGAGTTAAAATTTGGTACACAGCTTAAATTTGTTGAACATATTATTCCACAAAATTTGGTGGATCTTTAAATATAAATCATACATTTTTTTCGAAATGGCCTGCAAATAATCCCCGTTCACTTCTATAAATCATTGTTGTAATATTGTTAAAAATTCTGATGTGGGCAACACATGTATTTCCCTGCAGACTCGTATTCACGTTCTCATTATTTCTTCAATAATAATTTGAGTTTATCTGCACAAAATAACAGCCATAAGTATTTTAAATGACATTGAATTTGCACGTTAAACTTAAATTTGGTTCTCATTTGATAGCTGGACTTATTGTCAAAGGTGGTGTAGCGATAACGCGAAAAAACTAGAATATCTCAAGAACGGCTAGTCTTAGAGTAATGGGGTTAGTCTTATTCTTTTTGATGTCAAAAATCACGTATAAAATAGGAATTTAATTGATATACTTGAGCACACGTAGTCCTTTATTTTTATATTTAGCTTTTTTTGCGGACCATTTCGCAAAAGTAGCCAGTTCCTTTTTCCTGAATCGTACTAGAATAACCTACAAATGATTTATGTACCAAATTTTGTTAAATTTGGTATATAAATCACTTGTAGGTCATCGAAATATTATACACCAAATTTTGTTATATTTGTTTTATTAGTTTTTAGCTGGAGTGGATAAAGGCAATTTCTGCCGGCCATTTCGCAAAGAAGGCAGATTCTTTCATTACGAATCGTACTATAATCTAATGAACATCAGGATTTCCCACAAAAACATACCTACCAAATTTTATGAAATTCGGTCCATTAGTTTTTCAATTAGGGTGGATGTAATATCCTCTCAGATACACAGAAACATACACAGTTACACTCTTACACACACAGACGTCTTCCTAGAAATAGTTTTTTCGTGTTCTAGAAGTCCCAAAACGTGTAGTTTCTTCGAAAATTCGAGTTCCGATCTTCGGCACGATTCCAATACTTAGAATACATACACACACACACACACACACACATATATTATCTGTGTATCTGTGTATCTAAATTCCGTGCCTATGCAATTACAATAGTTGTGATTTTAAATGATCCCAAAACCTTTATTATTTCTTCAATGAAGCCTAATTTTAACTTATGCAGAATGCAAATATCTCAAGCGATTGTAAGGTGAGTTACATAAGAATTGCTGAATTTTTTCACACAAAATTATTTAGCTCTGGAGTCTGGAATACAAGTTATATGAATGAAATATTCATTGATTTTGCATGGAGAATCAGATGATTTATATTTCTATACAGTTTTAAATATTTCAGTATAATAAATTATATGTCGGTTTGAAATATAAAAGTAAAAAAACCCATGAATACTGCAGGAGCTATGCACGTTTGCTGTATGGTTTTTTTTTACCGTTATGAATCATTTGTTGTGATTTTTAAAATTAAGTCAATGCGAATAAAATTTATTTTTACATAGCAAAACACAAATTTTCTATCGCTGTTTGTGATGTGATACCGCTTATTTTGCACCCTGCTCTCGTTGCAGATAAGATAGTGCAGCCATGAACATATAAAGCTGACACTAAAGTTTAAATTGAATCTCAGATTCAGAACAGCATTCCTGTGAAATAATTTAGATTATCAATGCCTTAAGTGGTATATTTATCAATGCTTTAATGGTATATTATACTAAATATTTTGGAGTGTACTACAAGCAACAGATAAAGGGGTCATAGTGGGGGGCCATTAATGGCCCCTACTACGACCCCTTAATTTGTTGCTGGATATTGTAACTACATACATGAATCATGCAATACAATTTACTAATTGTCATTTGTAATTGTGGCAAGAAAACATTAAAAACAGAATAAAAATATTTGATATTCATGTTTGCAAGCTTTAAATATGTTGTAGAAAACTTGAAAGTAAGACGAACTTGAATTCAATACAAAATAATACTGATGATTAAAATAATTTTAAAAATGCGAGCAAGATAAATTTACAATGAATCAGATGTTTTAAAATCTACCTAATCCAAAGAAAAATACCCAGCTCGCTGAAATATTTCAAAAATTACATTATGTGCTCAAATTAATACTAATCGTAGTTTGAATGAGTTTCGATAACTAGACATACGTGAATAGAAAAAGATATCCATCCCTAATACGATGGAGACAAAAAAATTAAATCAACGTATTTTTGAACACATAAATAGGAATTTATGAAATTCCTCTTTCTGAAATACATCAAATAATTTTAAATTGTTTAAAAAATTATATCTAGCTAAATAATGGCGTGAATCTCTCCTAGATTGACATATCTCGTTACGTTTATGTGTTACGTCCATTGTCTCCTCCTCCAGACTGCCCATTATGGGCGAAACCGGGGGCGGAGCCGTAGTAAGTAGTAATTTGGACACCCCGTCTCAATATATGCTTCCGCGAAAGGCCAAAGTTTCAGCATAAGCACGAAGTATGCCCTTATTGTCAGCCAAAGCTGTTTGAAGACCCTAGTTAGCAGTTCGTTATTTACTTATTTCAACTAACTGCGCCCTCTATTTCACGCAGCGTTCTAGACTGGTACTAAAGACATGATGATATTGATTAAACGGCAACATTTTTTACATAAAATATATTATAGAAATATAATTGGTACGCAATAACAGTCCGCAGAAATGTTTAATTTATATTTTTAGCAGTCTCATAGTCTTTGAGGCGATAGATTTTATCTAGTGTTTAGGGTTTGGTTTAACTAATGGCTTCCCAAATCACTATCATTAAAAAATACCGGTGACCCTTTGAGCCATAAATAAGATAAAATGAAAATTTTGACTTGATATGGCAGCATTAGTGCCAATCCGAAATTCATAACGAAATGGTATTTCAATTTTTGAAATATTCCCTGCTCACTTTTTTACTTGCTTAAATAGTGATTACGAATGAAATCATCCGATTAACATTTTGCACATTGCCGTCTTTCATATTTATTGATAATAAACACTGTTTCAATACTCTAAGAAAACTCTGAATGAAAAACAAAGGCGAGGCCAAGAAGCATTCTGAAAAATTCCACAAATAGAAATAATAACCCATTCAGCCGATAACTGATTTCAAGAAGCATGTGGCGCAGAGCTTATGCGTCACCTGCTTCACCTCACAAGCCGCCACTGCAAAAAAAAAATGTTTATGACTTTATTCATTCTGTCTGTCTGTCTGTCCGTTAGCACGATAACTGCCGTAAAAATGACTTTATCAAAATGAAATTTTAGTATGTCTTTCAGACGGTCTGTGGGACCTATGGGAATATAAATAAATAATATCACCCAATTAGTTTTTTATTGAACCCGGGTTGAAAAAATGAAATATATTGAACCCTATGGGACCTACTTTTTCAAACATTTTTTAAGAAAATTTAATATTCACAAATTGCTTCGAAAGTTTTAGGAAATATTCATATTATCCCATAAAATGTATAAAAAAATTTTTAGTAATATATTTTAAGTAGTTATTTAATTAAAAATTATTTAGTATAGGGAAAAAACACATTCATTTAAATTCTGACTTTTGAGATATTCTCCAGAAATAAAAAAAAGATATATCATATAATAAATATCTTTCCAAACGTTTCTTTATTTTGTGTGTAAGAGAGGCTTCACATTTTAAAACAAATTTGGTAAATAACAATTTTTCAAATTTGTTTTTAATTTTATATAACTCTTCATGATATACTTATTTGATGGCATTTTTAATGCACTGTCCTACGTCCTAGACAGTTAATATTTGGTGCACAGCTTAAATTTGTAGAACATTTTATTCTACAAAAATTTGGTGGATATTTAAAAATGGATCATACATTTTTTTTCGAAATAGACTGCAAATAATCCCTGTTCACTTCTATAAATCATTGTTGTAATATTGCTAAAATTCTGATGTGGGCAGAACATGTCTTTCCCTGCAGACTCATATTCACGTTCTCTTTATTTCTTCAATAATAATTTGAGTTTATCTGCACAAAATAACAGCCATAAGTATTTTAAATGACATTGAATTTGCACGTTAAACTTAAATTTGGTTCTCATTTGATAGCTGGATTTATTGTCAAAGGTGGCGTAGCGAAAATTCGAAAAAACTAGAATATCTCAAGAACGGCTAGTCCTAGAGTAATGGGGTTAGTCTTATTCTTTTTGTTGTCAAAAATCACGTATAAAATTCTACAAAAATTTGGTGGATATTTAAAAATAGATCATACATTTTTTTTCTAAATAGCCTGCAAATAATCCCTGTTCACTTCTATAAATCATTGTTGTAATATTGTTAAAATTCTGATGTGGGCAGAACATGTCTTTCCCTGCAGACTCATATTCACGTTCTCTTTATTTCTTCAATAATAATTTGAGTTTATCTGCACAAAATAACAGCCATAAGTATTTTAAATGACATTAAATTTGCACGTTAAACTTAAATTTGGTTCTCATTTGATAGCTGGATTTATTGTCAAAGGTGGCGTAGCGAAAATTCGAAAAAACTAGAATATCTCAAGAACGGCTAGTCCTAGAGTAATGGGGTTAGTCTTATTCTTTTTGTTGTCAAAAATCACGTATAAAATAGGAATTTAATTAATATAATTGAGCACACATAGTCTTTTATTTTTATATTTAACGAATTTTGCGGGTTATTTCGCAAAAATAGCCCGTTCCTTTTTCCCGAATCGTACTAGAATAACCTACAAATGATTTATACACCAAATTTTGTTAAATTTGTTCCATTGGTTTTTAGAGTGGATAAAGGCAATTTCTTGCCGGCCATTTCGCAAAAAAAGGCAGATTCTTTTATTACGAATCGTACTATAATCTAATGAACATCAGGATTTCCCACAAAAAACATACCTACCAAATTTTATGAAATTCGGTCCATTAGTTTTTCAATTAGTGTGGATGTAATATCTTCACAGACACACAGAAACATACACAGATACACCCTTACACACACAGACGTCTTCCTAAAAATAGATTTTTCGTGTTCTAGAAGTCCCAAAACGCGTAGATCCTTAAAAATTCGAGTTCCGATCTTCGGCACGATTCCAATACTTTGAATACATACACACACACACACACACACACACACACACACACACACATATTATCTGTATATCTGTGTATTATCTGTGTATCTAAATTCCGTGCCTATGCAATTACAATAGTTGTGATTTTAAATGATCCCTAATCTTTTATTATTTCTTCAACGAAGCCTAATTTTAACTTATGCAGAATGCAAATATCTTAAGCGATTATAAGGTGAGTTACATAAGAATGACTGAATTTTTTTCACACAAAATTATTTAGCTCTGGAGTCTGGAATACAAGTTGTATGAATGATTTTACAATTGATTATTCATTGATTTTACATAGAGAATCAGATGATTTATATTTCGATACAGTTTTAAATATTTAAGTATAATAAATTACTGTAGTACTGTGATAATGTAAAAGATATCACCACTGAATGTATCACATTTTAGAAATTTTTAAATGCAATTGCATTTCAGTTGGAAAGTGTTTCATAATTAATGCTTATGATTGATCTTTCTTTTTAAAATCAAATATTGCCTTTAATATCTGAATAATGCCGTTTTATAATTGAACAAAATTATCAGAGGCGGCACAGCCCAGTGGTTAAGGCATGGAAATTGCACTCGGAGGTCGTGAATTTGATCCTCGGCTCTGCCTAAACTCCTACAAAAAACATGTGTACACGCGAATCACGGGCATCTTTGATATATGAGTCTGAAAGTCCGTTTTAGAGGTTGATGGAAGGAGGGTATGGGTCTTGTGGATATCGCCCCAAATGGGTTCCGGTATAAATTGAGTGGCACTGACACGCCGACCTTACACATTCGGGTAGATTGGACCGTCTGGGTCGAAAGAAAATAACTTAATAATCAAGATTTTTAATTTATTTAATTTCTAATAGGATTATGTGAGCTCCAAATTGAAAGGTGCCAAATAGAACTAACCAACGCCAAGTGCAGAAATAGCAGAAAGAATGTAAATAAACGATGACGCTATATAACCATAACATTTAATTTCTGTATCTAATATGTGTCGAAAATCCAGACCACCCGAGTGACCCAAAGGTTTACAGCAGCAGTGTGGGCGGCCGGGGGTATCTAATAAGTGTGCATCTAATATGTGTTTAACAATAATTATATTATTAGCAGTATATCCGTTCTTCGCACGGAGTATATAATATAAAGAAACTTATAATTCGCAATCATGTGCAGATGTGGTAAAATAATAATTTTTTTTGTTCCTGAAGAGAAGTTTAAGAATATCTGTTCTCACTATGCAAAATTATCTTCACGGGCAGATCTGCAGAATAAAACATCCTGGCCCCTTTTGTAAGCAAATTTACAGAAGAAAAAATAGGAATTGAATGAATATATGCAACCCCGTACTAATTATATTGTCGCAGATCAGAAAATATGCCAATGTGTTAGTAGAAGATTACCCGTATTACAATATGCGTCTCAAAAATATTTGCCAAAATAAAAGAGATGACGTAATAAATTGAAAACATCAATAATATCCGTACTCTTTATACCAGAAGGTCGTAATTGATTCCAATATATGCCAATATATATCAAAACATATGTCAATATACCTGTACTACTTATATTCTCGTAGATTAAAATATATACACGTGTATTTGTAGAAGATTAGTCGTACAACTTACAATATATGAGTTTAAACAATTTTTGTCATAATAAAACAATTGCATAATAACTTGAAAAGAACAATAATCCCCGAAAATATCAATAAAAATAACGTTTAAACCTGAAGGCCGTAATTGATATTATCCAGTCAAAAATGCTTAAAAAAATCAAATCGTTCTTTTCTAAAATATATTTTTATATCCACTTATTTATTATTCGAATTGAAAACATAATAATTAAAATTAACAGACACATTTAATTTAATTGCGTTTCTAAGCAACATGATATAAGATAGAATCTTCCTCGTAAACTGCGAAATTACATAGCCATTTTAATTTCTTTATACTTTTCGTTGTTCAGCAAAAGCTGGTAAAATCTAAACCATGGAGATAGATTTTCCATTTAAATCATGTATCAAACAATTCATGTTTTCAGAAAGTGACTAATTAGAGCAAAAAATTTCCCATCAAACTCAGAGATAAGGTTTTAATTCACTTTCAAACGATTTTCAAGCTTTTCGTTTAGAAAAACCACGGAGTTAGAGAGTTGAACTCCTAGGAAAAAGTTTCGTTTCTCATTAATATCTCGACAACCCCTGGTCTTAGATACTCGAAACATGTGCTAAATTTAAGTGGGGCTATTTTAAGGCTATCCACAAAATTTCATCAAATTCGGTTCAGCCCTTTTCCCGTGATGATGAGACAAAAGAAAATTATGTTTTTTACTAATTTCTTGAGAACCACTGATCGTAGAAACTCCGAAGATGTATTAAATTTTAAGTGGGACTATTTCCAGGCTCCCCACGAAATTTCATCACATTCGGTTTAGCCGTTCTCCCGTGATGAAGGGACAAACAGACAGATAGACAGACAGACAGATTTTAATTTTAATTATATAGATTTCTTAAACTATATAAAGATTATTGAAAATCTGTCTGTCTGTTTGTCCCGTCATCACGGCAGAACGGCTGAACAGAATTTCATGAAATTTCGTAGGTAGCCTGGAAATAGCCCCACATAAAATTTAGTCTATGTTTGGAGTTTCTACGATCAGTAGTTCTCGAGATATGAGTAAATAACGAAATTTTCGTTTGTCTCATCATCACGGGAGAACGGCACAACCAAATTTAATGAAATTTTGTGGATAGCCTTAAAATAGCCCCACTTAAATTTAGCACAAGTTTTGAGTATCTAAAACTAGGGGTTGTTGAGATATTAATGAAAAACGAAACTTTTACCTAGGAGTTCTATTCTCTAAGTCCGTGGTTTATCCAAATGAAAAGCTTGAAAATCGTTTGAAAGTGTATTAAAACTTTATCTTTGAGTTTGGTGGGAGATTTTTTGCGATAATTAGTCCCTTTCTGAAAACATGAATTGTTTGAAACATGATTTAAATGGGAAATCTATCTCCATAGTTTATTTTTCACAAGCTTTTACTGAACAAAAGTATAAAGAAATCAAAATGGTTAACTACTTAATTTCGCAGTTTATGAGGAAGATTCTATCTTATATCACGTTGCTCAGAAACGTAATTAAATTAAATCTGTCTGTTAATTTCAATTATTATTTTTTCGATATGAATAATAAACAAATGCATATAAAAATATATTTTAGAAAAGAACAATTTGATTTTTCTTATAGCATTTTTGACTGGATAATAATTAGGGTCTCCAGGTTTAAACATTATTATTATTGATATTTTCGGGGATTATTGATTCAGGGATTATTGATATTTTCAAGTTATTATACCATTGTTTTTTTATGACAAAAATTGTTTAAACTCAAATATTGTACGTTGTACGAGTAATCTTCTACAAATACACGGGTATATCTTTTGGCCAACGGCTTTACCGTGCTGAAAACATCGGTTCTCGTTAGATCACCGAAGTCAAGCAGCATCGGGAGCGGTTAGTACTTGGGTGGGTGACCACCTTGGAACACCGCGAGCTGTTGGCACATTTCAGGTACTGTAGCCCGGTGGTTTGCGCGCTGGATCTGAACGCTGCCACAACTGCTGCCGTGTTCATGCGGAGTATGATCACGTTAAACATGTGGGTCCGTAAGTCCTTCTGAGAGGTTGGTGGTAGGGGAAGGAGGGTGCAGTCCCTGTGGATGCCTCCCCCACTGGGTTCCGGTCTAAATTGGGTGGCACTTCCTGGCTGTCCAAACAATTACGTTACACCTTTCTGGTAGTACACCCTTACGTACACCTTTCTGGACGGTCAACTGAGATGTCACTATGGAAGCACGCTTGTTTTTTCGTTCCTGCTATTTTGATCCGTGTGCGCGTGATTTCGCTGTGATTGTATAAGTGTTTAGTGTTTTTTTGTTGTGTTTTTCCCCAGCTTTACGTAGATATAAGTGGTTTCCCGCTGCGATGTTTGGTTGGTGAAAAATCCTTTATTGTATTTTCAAAACATTCCATTTCATTGTTCTATTGTATTTCAAGTATCCATTGTATTGGGATTCATTGCAAAAGTGCTCAAAACGACCTTTTGCTACATCTGTTTAAACCTTCTAATTTTAACTTTAACTATATTTAAATTGCATAATTATATACCTTGATATGTTTACTACACTAAATGATATGTTTTTAGCCATCCCTGTTCCTGTATATATTGTAAATTTGCATTTTTAAAACTGTTGTTTTTCACTTTTGTCATATTCTGTTTCCAATACTTCGAATCCCCCCTTACTTTTGATAATGTACCTCTCCCATGTCTTAAACAGCAGGTGTTCTCGGCAGGTGTTGGAATATTCCTACTTTACTTTCAACCTGTTGTCCTCTTCTTCTCTTGGTCGGCGATTTTTCGCCTCTTCTTCCCTGTAAAACTCATTCTCATTGAGTTTCCTATTGAATTTTCACATTTTATTTTTTAATTTAAATAAAAACTTATATATTTCTTATCCGTTCGGCATCAAGAGCCCGATTGCCATCTTTAATCTTCTAAAAAAGTTTGGAACTTCTGGCACTTCGTGTTCGATTTTTCTTTTGTGGCAACAGTAAAGTTTGATCATTTCTGTCACATTTTCGTCATTTATGTCACGTCTCCGAAATGTGTCATTTCTGTCACGCTTTTAATTTTTGTCATTTCGGTCGCGTCTCCTGAATGACTTGCTTGTCGTTCCTATCATTTCTATATCGTCATCCCGGTCACGCATTTATTTTCACTCTTATTGATTTTTAAACATGCTTTTGTATTTTTTTATGTATCATTATGTTATCTACAGTGTATAGTATTGATTTAAAAAATATGGATAAGCAGTTGGAGTCAGAAATTGAGATAAAATTGCTAACCTCTTCGACACCTCAGATTTTAGATACGGAATTTTTTATGGTAAACTTCGAGTTTTCTTTCTTTCTAGCTTATTCATTGTAAATATTGTATATTGTTAAATTGATTATCATCATGAATCCCAACACGTACTCCCCTTCTTCAGAAGACTTTCCTCCTCTCCAACCTACTGTATTGCATACCCCGTTATCCCTGGTCACTGAGAGAACCGCTGCTCCTGATTCTATTACTTTATTGTGCTCAACAGAAAATACTCCAATTGAAACAACTCCCACAACCGGAAATCCTGGCATTAAATTTTCAAACTTCAAAAGTGTTCCTCGAACCTCACAAGTTTATGACTCTGCAATTTTCTCTCATTCCATCCAGCCTCCTCGTCTTCCTCGACAGTCCATCTTATCTCAACCTTCAACATCTTCTACAATTCTTGCACCGTTCGGTTCCTCGAAAACATCTAAAACATATACCAATCCAGTTTCTAACCCATCATCTAAACCTAGTATACCATCTACTAAACCAATGTCTACTTCCATGCTTAAACCAGCTACTTCAAGAGTTCTTCTCCCGGCCAGCAAACCTCCTCATTCCACTTCGCCAGTCTTTCCTCCTCCGCCGGTCCTTCCTTCGTCTCCTTCCACTCCTGCTGCAGCTGGCTCTTCCCCTTCTCCAGTTATTCCATCTTCTCCTGCTCCAACTTCTTCCTTCAGGCCTGATGATCCTTCTTCAACTTCTGCTCCTTCGGCAGCTTCCAGCCCTGGTTCGAATGTCACAGTCCTTGAATTTCCACAGATCAACATAAATAACGAGCATGTTGCCAGGATCCTTCTGAACATCTCCAGACTGGAAAAATATATAGCCAAAAATATTAAACTTAACGCAACTCAGAAACTCTATACTGAAGATAAATTCAAAGATATTAAGATCTCGTGTCATACTCTGGAGAGTAATGTTTCCTCCTCCTTGCCATCTCCACGCTCTCGACTGGCGGACACAGCTGCATTGGAATCTCTCTCCAAATCTATCAATGAAAACCTTTCATATTTTCAAAACAAAATAGACAATAGTCTTAAAAACTTTTCTTCATCTATTTCTAAAGAGACCCCACTGATTATCAAGAACCATCTATCATCTTCAATTACTAAAGAGATCCCACAAATTATCAAGAGCTCTGTTCAACAAACTATTAGGAAAACTGCTCCGCTTGGAGGCACTTCAACTTCTTCTTCTTCTTCTATCCCTTCTGTTGATCCTGCTGGCAAGAGACTGTATTCAAGTATCCTCCTTCAGGGCAGAGACAGGACTAAAGGCAATCAACAACTTAAAAAGGATCTTTTCTCGCTCTCCTGTCCCCAGGGAGTAAATATAAAAAACATTTCGACTCTCCCTAATGGAACTCTAAAAGTTACCTGCAAAGAATCTCATCCTGAAAATCTATTGCCCATCTTCCTGAACTCCAACATTAAAGAAAAATTCACCTCTAAACTTCAAGAAGACCGTCGCCAAGCTCTTATTATTTTCAACCTCCCTTCAGACTTCTCTGAAGAGAATGTTAAAGCACTTATATGCCTCAATCATACTACCTTGAAATCTGGAGACATTCGTATTATCAAAAACTTCAAGACCAGGTCCGGTTGTGTTAATTGGGTTTTCTTGGTGGATCTTCCTTCAGCAAATCGCATTCTAGACTCAAAAAAACTATTTCACCATTTCAGGTCTTTTTCGGTGAAAAAATACATCTATCTGAAAATGTGCCATAAGTGCCAGGGATACGGGCACGTTGCAAACTTTTGTCATTATCCCATTGGCAACTGCAGCCATTGCACGCGTCCTGGACATACCTTTAGAGAGTGTTCAGCTAAATCATCGCCAATCTGTGTCAACTGCACAACTTCCAATGACGATAATCCTAGACTCAATTACGATATATACCATAACACTCATGACAGAAAGAACTGTCGCACATATATGGCTGAAATGGCTAAAATCCGCTCCCTTCAGAGGGAAGCTTGATTATTTTGCCTCCTTGTATATAGTTATGTCTTCTTTTGGTGTTTTTAGTGTATTTATGTATTACTCTGTTTTTCCGTGCTGTATTCACCTTTTATTGTGTTTTCCCTCCCTCCGAGCTTTGTCCTTTTGTCTTCCAGTTTCTTATTTTTTTTCTTAATTATGACCATTTCTGGCTTACAAATTAATGTTAATCATTCCCTTTCTGCCCATTCAAATGCTTTTAAATTCGCAATTGATAACTCAATCGATTTTATATGCCTCCAAGAACCCTATATTAACCGAAACCACATTCTTTCTCCTCCCCCTGGAATTCGACAGTTTATTTCTGCCTCCCAAAAGGCAGTTATTTTAATTTTTAATCCCTCTCTTACTGTCAACTTCAAATATAAATCCTCTTCTTCAATTTTTGTTGAAATTTTACTTCCCCATCTCTCCCCCCTTAATCTGGCTAGCATTTACTTTCCTCCCCACGACAATTTTAATACATTACTTTCAGAGATAGAAATTTTTGATTATTTAACCTCTAATTTTCTCCTTTTGGGCGACTTTAACGCCAGAGCTCGGATGTGGGGATATGGGTTCACAGACCAGAGAGGTCTCGACATGATTGATTTTTGCCTCAACAACAACCTTTTAATCTGTAATGATGAAAACAGTGGTCCAACTTTCGTCTCTCACTCTGGTAATGGCTTTCCTGACCTTTCCCTGTTAAATTATTCATTGTTTGATTCTTTACATTGCTGGGAGGTCCTTTCGAGTGACACCCTTAGCGATCATAAATATATAAAAATTACTCTTAACTTAGTTCCCCCCCTCCTAATTCTTTTTATCTGAAAACACGTTATGGAATCGGCAAATTTATATATAATTTCAAATCAAACCTTAATTTACTTAATTCCCTATTGGACAACATCGGAGATACTCATTCCTTGGATTCATTTTTTAATACATTCATAAATATAACGCAAAATTGTGCAATTAAACATATTAGGAAGAAGAAATCAAAAACAATTAGGAATTTTACTTGGTGGAATAAGGATCTGTCGAAACATAGAAACTTTGTTACAGCCCTCTATAAAAGAATTAAGTCACTCGAGAGGAACTCCGCTCCCCAGTCCGAAATCTCGGCTGCCTTGATTAAATATAAACTTAACAGAGCAAAGTACAAATTAATGATAAAAAAGACAAGATTAGACTCCTGGAAATCCTTTTGCTCTAAATGCAGTGAAACTTTCGGATCCCTTTTCAAATTTACTTTCCACAAACATAAAAAATTTAACGATATAAACCTTCACTTTCCAGACTCTCCTTCCCTCTCCCATGATGAAAAAATGAGACGCTTGTTGGACCATCATTTTAAAGAAGATAAGGACTTCATGAATTTTCCGTCCTTCACTTTGCCATCTGAGGGTCTTGGAGTTATTTCGGATGAAGAGCTTCTGATTGTCTTTCAAAATTTAAAAAATGGCAAGGCACCGGACCTTGATAATTTGGATTTTACAATTTGGAAACATCTATATAAATCTTTCCCTTCTCTCCTATCTAAAATTATAAACCTCTGCTTCAAATTCTGTCATTTTCCCTCCTGTCTTAAAAATGCTAATATCTTATTTTTCAACAAACCCGGAAAGGATCCCTCTCTTTGCTCCTCTTATAGACCTATTTGCCTCCTCCCCACCTTTGGAAAAATCCTTGAAAGAATATTTGTAAATAAACTTAATTTTTGGCTTTCTTCCGCGGGAGCTCTCCATCCTCTCCAATTTGGCTTTAAAGAACTTTCCAGTTGTGAGGACGCCGCTCTCAGGCTGATTGAAACTGTTTCATCACATAAATCTAAACATTTTGTTTCCTTGACCACCGTAGACATCTGCGGAGCCTTTGATAGTCTCAATTGGAACATTTTACCTTTAGCTCTTACAAAAATTAATCTTCCCCTTACTTTTCAACATTTTATTTTTTCGTATCTTTCAAACAGACAAATTTCTCTTTCCATTGGTACTTCCCTTATCAACAAATTTATTTCCATGGGTGCTCCACAGGGCTCGGTTTTATCGCCCTCCCTGTGGAGTATTTATTTTAATGATATTCTTAATCTGAACAATGATCTATATCACCTTCAGGCTTTCGCGGATGATCTCGCGGTGGTCACTTACTCCTCTAGCCTTAAATCACTCCGTTTAAATACCAATAACCTTCTTGATGTCATCTCCTCCTCTCTTTCAAATTTGAAATTATCTATTGCCCCAGAAAAATGCAAATCCATAGTTTTTAGCAAAAACAGATCAAAAATTAGACAGCGTCCCTCCTTTAAAATTCAAAATTACAGAATTCAAACTTCTAGACAATTAACCTTTCTTGGATTAACAATCGATGATAATCTTAAATGGAGTTCCCACATTTTTAACCTTAGAGAGAAATGTTTTAAGTTTGCCAGTACCTTTGGGCGGGTTACTGGCAATAATTGGGGAATAGATAAATCCTTTTTAAAAACCTGGTATCTTTCGGTTATCGAAAAGATTATCATTTTCGGCGCGGGAATTTGGGGACAAGCTTTGACTGGGGCTCAGGTCAAAAAACTTTTATCTCTCCAAAGGATTTTTCTTCTAAAAATTGCTTCTGGTTTTCGGACTACTTCCAACATTTCTCTATATTCTTTAACTGGTATCCCTCCCATACATTTTGTTATAAATACTCAATATAAAAAATATAATTTTTGGAAACTCCGGAATAACCTTTTTACTGATCCGTCCCTCCCCTCCCCTTCAAACTTCGATTTTAATTCTCCCTCTTCACTTATCCCCCCCATCTTCGTATTGCTAACCTTTTACCTCTTGTTCCCTCCACCTTTTCTGATATCAATGTTTACACCGATGGCTCTGCCATTGACGACAAAATTGGTTATGCTATTTGCATTTTTAATAAAGACACATTAGAAAACACCTTTACTTTCAAACTCAACCTTGGGAACACAGTTTTTCAGGCGGAAATCGCCGCTATCCACTTTGCTATCAAATGGGCATCTTCTAATAATTTCAAAATTAACATCTTTTCAGATAGTCAATCCTCTATTTCGGCCCTTAAATCTATTAGAAACAAATCTGACTTTCTGTCCAAAATTAAACTTGAAGCTAATATTAATAAACATTTAATCAACCTTTGTTGGGTCAAGGCCCACTCAGACATCTCGGGTAACGAGGCCGCCGATACAAATGCTAAACTTGCTACCTCTTCCGGCACCCCCACCTCTATACCTTTTCCATATTCCTTATTAAAGAAACACTGTAAACTCGACATCCTAAATTCTTGGCAAAACTATTTAAATGATTATATTTCCCCCAGAAACCACGATCCAGCTAGAATATTAAAATTTCTCCCGAATGTTAACTTTAATACCCACATAACAAATAAATATCTTGTTTACTTTATTACGGGCCACGGCCCATTCCTCGATTACTTATACTTTTTTAAACACAAAACAACCTCATGCTGTACTTGCGGATCCTATGGTGACGCAGACCACTATGTTTTCACTTGTCCCCTTACAAAATCTTTCCACCTTTCTAAACCTTCTGCTGGAAACTCCGCGGCCTGGTTCTCGAGTGTCTGCTCCAACAAAACTTCTATTAACAAGATCAAAAACTGTGTTCTCATAGCGAGAGAAATTTCTAATAAAATTACATAATCAGCCTGGGAGCCTCTTCTGCTTTTAACATTTTCTCTGCTCTCTGGACCCCCCTGAGGTGTCGCTTTTTTGGTGGAGGTTTTTGCTTTGTTTTTGTAGTTGGTTTTGTTTTTGTGGTTTGTTTTGTTGTGCTGTTTATATTGTATTGTATTGTATAGTTTTTATGTTTGGTTTTGTTGCCATTCTTTTATTTGTCTTGTTGTAACTGTGCTGTGATTCAATTTTAACCTGTCTTGTAATGTTTTGAATCTAAAATAAAGTTCCCGGCCACACACTTAGCTACAGTAAACCTTCGGGTCTGTCGTGTGGTCTGGGTTTTCAACACTTCAACACCTTTCTGGTAGGTCAGACGGTCTGGGTCTCAAGAACAACAACGGGTATATCTTCTAATCTACGAGAATATAAGTAGTACAGTTATATTAGCATATGCTTTGATATATATTGGCATATATTGGAATCAATTACGATCTTCTGGTATAAAGATTACGGGAATTATTGATATTTTTAATTTATTACGTCATCATTTTATTTTGGCAAATATTTTTGAGACTTATATTGTAATACGGGTAATCTTCTAGTGTACTAATACAAGTTATATCTTCTAATATCTGCGTATATAAGTTGTACGGGTCCTATAGAATTTTAATGCTTTCATTTTGCATATATTGGTTCAATTCTTTTTTTTTTTTGTATATTTGCTACAAAAGGGGCCAGGATGTTTTATTCTTCAGATCTGCCCGTGAAGATAATTTTTCATAGTGAGAACATATATTCTTAAACGTCTCTTTAGGAGCAATAAATTTAATATTTTAACAGAATTTGCACATGATTGCGAATTATAAGTTTCTTTATATTATATACTTCGTGCGAAGAACGGGTATGCTGCTAGTAATATATAAACAAGTGTTTTCATTAATTACATAGTTCTAAGGTTGAAGTTATCTTCATTTAGAGTAAGTGGTTTTATATTATTTCTGAGGAACATTCGATTTTTACGCCTTAGTTTCATCAGTTTTGAGTAGGGTTCATTAGCTCAGAACTTTTTTATAAGTATGGCGTAGGGCCATACTTAATCCGAAGGTACAATGTTGAAGTGTATCCATTATAGCGGCAAGTATGAAACACAGATTTATTTACAAGAACATACTAACTATATTTACAGGAACATTACGTAGATTATATACAGGAACATTATTAAAATAGAGCTGCTACATAACAACGCGCTTGCAGGTAGCATCCGAAATACGAATATCCGAATGATGCTGATAAAAGTCTGAGACTCGCTTATATGAGCCAGGGTAGAAGTACTGCGCATGTGGCATATGCAAATCTGGAGTCTCTGTGGAGAGCAAGTTTTATGCATGGAGGTAAAAGTAAGGAGTTGAATCTTCATATTAAGGAAACGCCAATATCGTTTGAGACAATAATTCAGGTGGCGCTGGGATAAGTTATGTAGTCCTGTATTGTGTGCATCTCTATGACGAAATACGTAAAATATTTATTTCAACTGTCAATTTTGTAAAAATTAATTATTAGTACAACGCAAAGAATAACTGAAACAATAAAGAATATTCCTAAGCATTTAAAATTATTTTACTTTCCAATTCATTTTTATCTGCACATATTCTGTACTCTATCCTACAATTACGAAAAAATACTGGTTAATTATACTCATAATTAAAGAATCATTAATTTAAAAAATATTAAAAATATATATACTAAATACTACGCCTTTCTATAGTGTCAACTAACAATAGCAACTACTTTACAAACACTAGCGACACCTAGGTATAATTCTCAAAGCATTATGGCATATTCAAGCGTTTCATCCATAGGAGTTTTATCTCCTCCTTTCTAACTCCATGGTTTTATGCTAATCGGTTGATCAGTCTCTCTTTATGTAAATTGCTGGAGGAGTGTTGCCATATAAGTTATGTGTGTGAAATTTTAATTATTTTTTCAAAATGTGACGTTAGTATAATATGCCATTTTTTTTAATCAAAGCAAGTGTAACTTACTGCATTGCATGAAACTGTATGATAACAGCAGATATTGGAAATTTCTATTTGTAAATTCTACAATGGAACGAACTTCCTATTACATGCATTTTCTAAAAGAAGTACATAAAACTACTTTATGAAATAAAAATGTTTGTAATACTCAAAATATTGTCAAAATATACAGAAAGACTTTTCATCACAAAAGAAAAATGTCTTAAAAGTTAATCAACGGATTACACTAAGTCAGGCTCCGGGCACAGGTTGAAGACCACTGTTTTAGGGTGTGTCATAAGTAAAAATGTTCGAATCGTCGAATGAATTCCAAACTTAAAATTATTGGCGTAGGAACAAAGGTAAAATGTGGTACAAATACAAAGACAGATTATATGATAATATCAACATAGCTAATTGTGGTTTTCAAATATTTATTATTTTAGGGGCTTTATAAGCAAATAGTTTGAACTGTCGTGCAAGCCTGACACCCCAAGTTTTTTTCTGATAAAATCTACATGGATAACTGGTGATTTCAAATATTTATTACTTTTATTGTACAGAAAAATGCTTGTATTTGTCAGGTGAACGGCGGAGTTCCTGATGCACTGTGGTAAGGACTTAAAGTTTAGTAAAAATATTTCATATAATGACATCCACATGGCCAATTGTTGCTTTCAAATATTTATTATTTTAGAATGTATGTAGGGAAGAATGTTCGAACTGTAGAGTAAACGTGAAACTCCAGGTTTATTGAGTTACGGACTTGAAATTTGTTTCGAAATCGGATCATGTAATAAAATCCGCATAGATAGTATCTGTATTCAACTATTTATAACTTTAGGAAATATAGGCATAAAAGTTCGAATTGTCGAATAAACATGAAACTCCAGATACATCGAGATAGAAACTTTAAATTTGGCATATAGGTGGATATAAATATCGTTTTCGAATATTTATCATTTTAATGAGTGTCATAGGCAAGAATATTTGAATTAACGAATAAAAGTGAAGGGTCAAGTTTATTCAGTTAATGGTTTAAAGTTTGGAACAATAATATATCATATGTTAAAATCCACATAAAAAATAGGTGTTTTCAAATATTTATTTTTTAGGAGTGCCGTAAACAAATATTCAAGTGAACAAAACACTGTTGCTTTAGAGACTTAAAATGAAATTAGCAGATTTGTTTGCAACATCAAACACAATGTTATACATTTATGACAGTTCTGAGGTCTACGATGTTCCAACTCTAAATCCAGTTATTTTAAAAGTGTGAAATTAGCTTCAGAAGATCGCTACACAATCTCAGTGAAATCAAAATTGTACTTTTGGAAAATGAATCATATTAGGTTTGGCGCAATCTAAAACAATCGAATTCGAAATTTCGAGCAAACATAATGTTTCTACGAGATATAGTTAAACTTTGGTAACTTTCAGACTTACTTTTCTCCCCCTCCCGAGATATTGGCGTTAGGTGAAGGAAGGTATAGTCCCTATGGATGCCGCCCCCACTAGGAACCTCTCTAAACTGGGTTGCGTCCAAACAAACCCCTTGCACCTTCGGGATGTGTTATATAGTTAAAGATCTGTTAGAAAATTATAAAGTATGATTCGTATATAATATAAAATGTAAATATCGTATGTGTTGTATATAGATAGTAAATTATTTGATTTTGTATTGTGAGGGTCGGATTTAAGAGCGTGGCGCCCCTAGACACTTTTTCCGTCGGCGCCCCCCCCCCCCCCCACACACACCACCACCAAATACCTTACACCTTCGGAATGTATGCCAACGGCCCTACCGTGCTGAAAACACCGGTTCTCGTTAGATCACTGAATTCAAGCAGCATCGGGCGCGGTTAGTACTTGGGTGGATGACCACCTGGGAACACCGCGTGCTGTTGGCACATTTCGGGCGCGGTTGCCCGGTGGTTTGAGCGCTGGATTTGCACGCTGCCACAACTGCCGCCGTGTTCATGCGTAGTACGATCACGTTAAGCATGTGGGTCCGTAAGTCCTTCCGGGAGGTTGGTGGTAGGGAAAGGAGGGTACGGTTCCTGTGGATGTCTCCCCCACTAGGTTCCGGTCTAAATTGGATGGCACTTCCCGGCCGTACAAACGGTTGCCTTACAACTTTTTGGTAGGTCGGACGGTCTGGGTCTCAACAACAACACCTTCGGGATGTGTTATATATTTAAAGATCTGTTATAAAATTATAAAGTATGATTTGTATATAATATAAAATGTGAATAGCGTATATGTTGTATATATATATATCGTAAATTATTTGATTTTGTATTGTCAGAGTCGCATTTAGGAGCGCCGCGTCCGAAGCACTTTTGTCGTCGGCTTCCCCCCCCCCCCCCCCCCACACACACACAAATCCATCTCCTCCTCTTCCCTCCTTCTCCACCTCTTCCTCCCTAAATTAAAGATAAAACTTAACTAAGTGAAGCTTAATTAGTGAATCAACAATTTATTACAGTTAAATACTACTTACCAGATTCTATAAGCTGCAAGTGCGGTACAAAAAATAACAAATGGGACAGTTGTTTTGTATTATTTTATTACGAATTATTTATGTGTAAAAGATCCTTTATTTTTTTTTGCGCCCTTAAACATTTTGCGCTCTAGACAAGGGACTAATGAGAAATACGGGCCTGTGTATTGTAAGTTTAAAGTGGTGATTTTGTTATATTTTGTTTAGACCGAAGGCTTGGTCCTTTGTGTTGACGGACAAAGTCTAATATGCTTTTTGTGTAGAATAAATAGGGATTTGTTAGAAATAAGTCGGGGGATGGGCCTCTCTTTAAATTGGAGTCTAAAATTTTGTGGTATCTTTTTGGCTGGCTTTGGCTTTCGTTGCTCTATTGCAGCAACATTTTGATGGTGGAGTACTTGATTATAGTGATTTGGATTGGCAGATACTGGTGTTTGATGCTGGCTCAAATGGTGTCGAGAGCCTTGTATCTGTGGCCGTGGGAGCGGATTGTGAGTAGTCCTCGTATGTCCGAATAGGAATGGCCAAGGGTTGAATGGATACACTTCTGGGTAAGTCAACGGTCTGAGTTAAAGGAAAATACGACATATTTTTCTGCCGCCACTGTCTAAACTGTCCTCGCGTTCACACGGAGTACGGTCACGTTATGTGGGTCCGTAAGTCCTTTCGAGAGATTGGTGGTGGGGGAAGGAGAGTACGGTCTCTATGGATGTCGCCTCCTCTGTGTTCCGGTCTAAATTGGGTGGTACTGTCCCTGCTTTCCAAACTGATACCTTACACTTTCAGGTGGGTCTGACGGTCTGGGTCGAAGAATACACACTTTTCAACACACAGATTTGAAACTATTACCTCATATAACCCGTTCTACAGACTTTACTGAAAAATTACCCCTTTCAAATGTTTATATTCTAGACATGCTCAGCACAAAATTTTCGATTTTCTAAACTACACAAAACACGACACGACCAGTTTACAACTTTGAGACAAATGATAGTCAATGTATTAATAAGAGTGAAAAATCAGCTGCTGTTGTTTTGATTTTTAGATATTTGTATAATTACTTGTAATGTCTACATTAAGTAACGTTCGAATAATCAAACGGACGTATAAACACAATTTATTAACGACATATATTCAAAGTTTTGTAATCAGATGGATTTATTCAACAAAAATATTAAATTATTAAAATTTTCAAATTTATTTAGCTACTTGTTCCAAGGCAAATATGGAGCATTGCGAATTATGGAGGGAGTACAACCTACAAAGATGGTCCCTGTGCTTCTCCTACAATTCATATACAGTTCCCTAAGAGAACACCTGCAAAAGGATGAGCAAGCCATGTTTCTGGGAAATATGGACAGCGATGGCTCAGTTACAGAGGGGCGAACAGCAGGGCGTTCTTGGGGAGAGCTGACCCTTGTCCGGTTCGGCGACACGTGCATCCAGGGTCGTGGGAACGCGGGCCCACCTGCCAGATATTAATTCTGGGGTGATGGCCGTCCTCCTGTCATCACAGCACCCAATAGCTGGACATAATTCCGAAATATCCAATGAAAATACCAGGGGTTTCAATTGGGGGACCAGTAATAAACCTGGGGCTTAATTGTGTAGGAGGAGACATTTTTCGGATGTTCGAGAGAGTGTTAGATTTTGCAAAAAGAACGGAGAGAATTGATTTTGTGCTTCGGAGAGAAAAGTTCTCCCTAAAAGACGTAGCGATGACCGGCGTTTCCTCCGCGGTCGAAGTGCCCCGCATCGAGTGACGATCCTACGATGAATCGAAGGTACGAAATGCATGTCTCTTATACTCTCAGTCTGTTTGACACTTATTTAGATAATTCCGCACTCTCTCGACATCATATTCAATTTACACTTGAGTGAAATAATCAGAATGAATTTAATTGAAAACTTAAACGCAGGAGAATTTCTATTATATATTTTAAATATTCATGATTTAGAAAATGTCAAACACGAATGTCAATGGAGAGTGATTATGATTTAGCAAGATTGTTAATAGAATTAATTAAATATGTTCTTCTATTATTATTTTAATTTCCTTTTGTTAATAAATATATATTGTTAATGTTTTATATCATGTCCGTTGTCCTCATTTTCCAATAATTTGATTTTTACGTATTTTTATTCGACACGGCCAATGTCGGAGGTTGTTTTTAATGAACAATGCCACTGAATAATGCGTTCTTACCGGACGTGTGGTTAAAACCCACATAACACTACTATAGTGCTGGGGAAGAAAAATGTTCGATTTCTAGAATAGGATTCAATCTCACATTACACGAAGATAAAGAAATTCAATTCTGTTCTATTAAATATAGAGAAAAGACGATAAAAATATAATCAAATAAAAAAATTAAAAATAAAATCAAAATTTTATAATTTTTGAGGACAGCAATGACCTAAAAATTCGAATTATTAAGTGAATGTAAAATAGCTGATTCAAAGCGACACAAGGACTAAGGCCATAAAATAACGTGAGGTATTCAGATTCCTCTAGCGAGTAATGTAATAGACGAAACATAACAAAATTCGGTGGGCGTACACAGTTTACATGCGGTTTCGATTTCTAAAAAAAAATATATATAGTCCCAAAATTCGCATCCAGGGGAAATTTTGGCGCTGAAAAAGTGCAGTAGTGTAAATAATGAATGAGTAAATGTGATATGAGACAGTACGCATCAATTTTGTTAACAATGCATGACAACGTTTATTGTTAATTACAAATGAGGTTCAACAATATGGCCACCATTGTGATGTTCCAAGAACTACTTGCGTTGCACACACGGTAGTTTCAAATCTTTGAATCATGTTTCGTGAGTTTGTTCGGGACGGCGGCATTCCGAAACTACCGTGGCCCGAAGGGCGGAGCTCTTCGCTTCCGAACTTTTCCCAAAGGACGGGTAATTTGTTGCGCTAAGCCTAACTCCCGAAATAAATTCACTAAAAATCACCTCTTCAACACAGAGATCTACTTTTTTCAGGAATAATGGAAATACGTTTTTTCTATTTGATGTATATTTTTCATACGAATCGCAATGCAAAATACTCGTTAGTTGCCTTTACTACGAATTAATTTCCTACGAAAAATTAATTTCCTTATCTAAATTAGGCGGCATAATATTGTGATTGATTCCAAGTATGCTAAAAAACTCAAAAGAATTATAATCTTTCATATCTTCTGTCCAAAAACATAATTCGCAGAAACAGCTGCTGAAGCTAGCGGCGTTGTAATAATAGTACGCTCAGAAACTGAAGAATGATTTGCATTTTCATATTCATCTTCAGAAATACCACAGTTCCACGAATCTTTACTATCTGCATCACTTTCATTACTGTCTGGTTCGTTTATCATACGTGTATATTTTTCCACAGAAAAAAAAGGTCCTGGCCCAGCCATTCTCTGATCCGAAATAACCTAATAATATCACTGGCGCACATTCCTTTAAAACCCAAACTAAAAAAAAAAAAAATACTCTCTTACATTCCTATAATTCACCAAAGAAATCATTAAGCTAAAATTAAAACGAGACGCGAAACTCAATTATAAAACTGTAGATGCTGCAAGAAGTACTCTGTTTGTTTATATTACAAAACCATGTTTCACTGCTCCAGATCGAGAAATAATTTATTGGATCCACCCCTAACCAGGGTCAAGTATCTGCAAAATACATTGGAGTTTTTCGCATGGGCATTTAACGCCATCTAATAGGCAAATAAGTTCAAATGAAAGCGTTCCATATGAAAACGCCCTCACGTGGGCGCCGTCTTTTAGGGTAAATTTTTCCGAACGTGGAAACGTGACCATCATACTTGAATGCAAGCAAGTTCGCAGCCGAAATGTGGGCGCATTAAACGTTGCGAAAGGATTAAGCTCGTCGGTCCTCGATGTAACTTTTTCAACCACCGAAATCCCCGAAGGGCAACATTGGCATTCTCGTTCCGCTGATAATACAGCTTGACTAACAAAGTACGGTCACGTAAGTTAAGAACCATCGAACGATCCTAGGTAGTTCGCCTCAGAATGATGGGAATTCTCCTAGGCTTTCTTTTATCCACATGATCGCTACACGGAACGCGATTATGCAATTTAGGGCATTTTACTCAGTAAACAGCGCCAAATTTTCCCCTGGAGGTGACTTTTGGAACTTTTTTTTTCTTTTAGAAATTGAAACCGCATGTTCCACTGTGTACGCCCACCGAATTTTGTTACGTTTCGTCCAATACATTACTCGCTAGAGGCTTCTGAACACCTCACGTTATTTTATGGCCACCCGGTATATAAACAAATAAGGAGTTTTCGAACATTTGTATTTTAAGTATGATGTAGAATAAAACGTTCGAGGTAATGCAGTCATAAAGGAATTACTTCTAAACACAGAAATATATATGTATCCAGAATTTAAGTATAAAATATCTATATACACTGAGTAAAATCAAGTGCATTTTAGTATACAATATTAAAAACAACAATGCTGATCACACGGTGAAAAACCGGTTTATATTTTCTTAAATGGTCAGCATTGGAAAAGTATAAAAAATAAACATTGTGTTTATTTAAAGTTTTGATATAAGCCCACAGATTATAGTAATGCTAAATATTCAGAGATTCAAAATCCAAAGCATCAAAATATACAAAATAATATTAAAAAAAGGCATATCAAAAAAAGGATTGCCCTCCAGCTGTTCTAATTTTCGAGTTATTTACCAAAAACGAGTATGGTGATCCTAAGGCAGGCTACCTCAATTAGGTTTAAAATAAAAATTTTTAAATGCGCCACAAAAGACAACATACCAAATATTATGTTACTGTGATTAATGGAAACTGATTTATTAAGGCCTGAAAGATTTAAATTACCCGTCAAACATACAAACACCAGATCAAGTTAAATAAAAGTTCGTAATAAAAAATTCTTTAATACGAAATTTCCGAACGATATATCGTTTTCTTCTATTATGTTAATAATCAATATACAAAGGAATCTAGACTTTATGAAATGTGAATGCATGATAAGGTCAAATAAAGGCTCTTTCTCTAGATATTTACTTATTTTAATAAATTAAAAATAAAAATTTAGTTTAAACATCATAGTTATATTTATTCTAAGACTATTTAAATCAACACGTCAGCGATCTTTTCATTTTAAACACACCGTAATCTCCTAATCTCTCTTTCATTATCTTCACATGTCAGAATTTTAAATCACAGACAGCTCGACGGGTGGCGTCAGAATAAATAACTACGCATGCCAAAGTAAAGTTTAATGGATTTCAAAGTAATGATGAACAAAAGAGATGATGTGCAAAATGATGTACATTCTATTTGCCTGACTTTAATTAAGTCGCGAAGATTTCTGGCAGCACATTCTTAAAAGAATGTTCTCTGTGTGAGAAGTCTCATTTTATTTTCTTTACTGTTTTCCTTTCGGAAAGTGATCCGATAAGAAATTATCCGAGTTCCGGTAATAAATCACTGTTCAGCATATCTATTTACCCTGTAATGTATATATATAAAATTGAAAATATGTTTGCATATGTGTTTCTGTGTGTGTGTGTGTGGTGTGTGGGGGGGGGAGGGGGGGTCTTATCATCACATGAAGCACCAAATTCCATGGAATTTTGTGGGTAAACGTGAAATATTAAATCAACCAAACAAATGACACATTTCAAAACCAGATCTAAAGATCACTTTATTAAACAATCATCCTACAGACGTACATCAAATACAGCCAAAGCGCTATGGAACATCCTAATGTTCATCTTCAGTGGTGATATAATTAAAAACAGATGCCAACATGCTTAAATACAATCCACCGCCGTTTAGTTTAATTTGTATATCTTGGAAAATGTCAGCCGTACAAATTGGTGAATTTTAAACCAGATATGAATTATACAATATATACATAGCTCAAAGATAAATATCTTAAGAAAACTGCTTAAAGCCATTAAATATTTTAGAACAATATTATAAATTAAGGTAACTATGTAAAGGTTTAACATGCACGGAATCGAGAACGAGCCCCCAAGCATAACTTAAGACCAGAACAGGCTCAAAATTACAAATAGAAGAACGATATAAATAAATGAAAAGGGATTCGTAAAGTAAGATAGAATGAGGGTTATTACAGCTAAACAAAAGAAATGAATTTTCAAAAGGGGGCGAAAATTATCTCTATTCACTAAGTGAGCAAGGGCAGTCGTTTGCTTACAAGTTTTTTTTTTTTGGTAAACGTGAAATAGTCTCATTTTAAATTTAGTCCATGTTTCGAGTTTCTAGGCTGTAGAGATATTAATGAAAAACGAACATTCCATAGAAGTTCTACTCATCTCTAAGTCCATGCTCCTTCATACAAAAAGGATTAGAAATCGCTCATTTAAAGCATTAAGGTAAATAGAAACTCTATCTAAATGGGTTTTTTCCCACAGACTCTTACTTAATAATGAAAAATATGACATCAAAATAGTTGTTAAATTATGAGCATTTTATTAGAAATATTATGTTTTATAACGTGCTGCTCAGCAACTCAATTAAATTAAATTTGCTTTTACGGCAGACAATGTTTTTAATGTTTTACTTATTTAAATAATAAAATATTTCATATGAAATTTTCGTCAATCAGGGCAAAACACTGTCTAGATGGCGATCTTTAGCTAGATTTTTCGCCAAGTTAACCACCTGTATCGCCAATCGTTACATACAAATGGAAAGAAGAGCATATCTTATATATTAGAAGGTATGTCCGTTGTATAACGCAATTCAAATTTTACAAAACATTACCTCCCATTACCGTCATTTTTATCAATTTTTGCGACATGTATATCAATTGGGCAACATATTCATTAATTTCGATACGTTTAATAAAATTTGCCAAGTTGGCGATATACCACAAAGTTCGTCGATACAAATTTGCCAAGCTTTACTAACGTAGAAGTAGGTTATTCTTACAGTAGATTATTATATTCTCTCCAAGATATTGAATTTTTATTAATAAGTCGTCATTAATGAAAATTTAGCGACATTTTAGTTAATTCGTCAACATTGTAAAAAGTCACCAAACTGGTTCTATTCCGCCAAATTAGTCGCCAAAAATTCGCCAAGAATTACTAATGTAGTAGCATATTATTCTTATAGTGATTATTGTATTCTCTCCTAGATATTGAATTTTCATCAATTAATCCTCATTGAAATCAGTTTACCGATATTTAGTCAATTTGTGAACATTGCAAAAAAGTCGCCAAGTTGGCAATATTTAGCCAAATTTGTCGACAAAATTTCGCCAAACGTTACGAATTGGGAAATAGTTTATTATTAAAGTAGATAAATGAGTACTGACGAATTATTAGGCGTCAAGATACAAAAATATTATCCAAAGTACCTTTTCTCTTGAATGGAAATAACTAGATCCACGTGAGTGATGTTAACAAATTTATCGTATAATATTACATATGAAAACATATTTCACAATAGTTAATACTTCATTTAATTTTATGCGAATATTTTTGATAAATTTATTTGAAAAATGTGCAATATCTCGAAAACAGTTTCGAAAACGGTTTCCTATGTAATGAAAAATTACTCAGGAAATGATTATTTACGCAACATTTTGAAGGTTAATTTTTGATGTTTTTTCAAAATTTCATTTGAAAATGTGGGGGTCTTCCAAACATTCGACTACGCATAAAACAATAGACTTTCAATATTCACAGAATGAAATTTTATATCAAATTTCGATTGAATCGCAGTTCAATCAAATTTCGTTTAAATTTCTTGAGATACCGTCTCCGTAGACTCACTGATACGCACACACACACACTCACACACATACACACACTTACACACATACACACTTACACACAAACGCACTTACACGCATACACACTTACATACACACACTTACAAATATCCACACACATGCATACTTACACACACGTACACATATACTTACACACACACATACTTACACTCACATACCTACACACACGCACGCATGCACACAAATACACACCTATACTCACAGACATCATCTCAAAAACGTTCAATTCGTATTCAGGGCTGCTTGAAACACGCTCTCCCGTCAAAAACGGAATTTCGAATTTTCGCAAATCTCTCTCACTGAACACATGTGGACCCTTATCGGACGTCAGGTGTACCGAGACCACTCGTACATACCGTAGACAAACTGGATGTCGCAGTAGATGCTGCTTGACAAGGATTATCTCAAGTAGTCATTAATAGCCTCATCGATAGTATGCCTCGCCGTCTAATGGCCTGTATAGCTGCCCGTAGGAGTCACATTCTTTATAAACAAATTTCTTTTGCATATCTTTGTTTGTTCTTTTAATCATTTCCATATGACTCTCTCTTCTACCGGTACTGTGATTTGCATGTGGTTACATCCAATCCTTCATAGTGTTGCAATTTCACATTTGACGAGTGTATATATCAACTGAAAAATTCCCCGTCACAATACATTCCCTAAGTATATTCATAATACACTGGTTTCAAAAAGTTAAGAACGGACGGTAAAATCAACAAAAATGAAAAGATAAAGCTTTGATTAATTCAAAATTGCACATGAAGGTAGCAAATGCATTTTACGCATTAAAAAAATAAGAATTATGTACAAAGATGAAAAAAAATATTTACTTTTCGTAAGTTATATGATGACGTCACATTTGGGGTCATTAACAAAATAATGTTTAAAGGCAAACAAACCAAACAAAACTTACATTAACATGGTATGTGATCACTCCGAACTTTCCCATAAACTTTACAACGGTTTTCCATGTTTTCAATGAGGTGATCAACTATCGCAGGTGCGAGCAATGGCCATTCCTCCAATAGGATAGTTTCCAACTCTCTGAAACTGGCTGGAGGAGTTAAAATTGCAGAGACAGCACGCCCGAGGGCATTTCAAAGATTTTCAATGTAATTAAGGTCGGGAGAATACACCGGCCAATCCATACGAGAAATGCCCTTACTCTCAAGGTATTCGTCAGCGATGTTACCTCGATGGGGACGGCATTATCGTCCATAAGGAGGAAATCAGGACCAACTTCTGCAGGGTGGAGTTTCGCATGTGATCTAGTACTTCATCCCGATACCGCGCAGTCGTCACAGAAGCGATTTTAAAGATTTGCAGTTCTGTGCGATATCACATTAAAATTCCAGCCGACACCATGACTTTGCCAACTCTGGCTGCGTAATGCTCGATGATTTGCTTGGCCTGTTTGCGTGTGACTCGTCTTCTCCATACCCTTACACACTTATTATCTGATTCCAGGTCAAATCTGTACTTGTCCGGTAGCAGAACGTTGCACCAATCTGAGACAGTCCAAATGACATGTTGACGACACCACTTTAATCTTGTCCTTCTGGCTTATATGGTTAGTTGAACACAAATACGTGATACTTGTGCGTACTTTCCCTTCACGTGGAACTTTCAGTGCACAGTACTGGCAGATACTGTCTTAAGTGTCGCTGCAACCATGGATGTAACAGTTGTAGTGATGGCTTGTCGATTCCGCTTGACTGCTATAGCAATATACCGATCATCAGTGAGGGTAATAACACTTGGACGATCGGGCACTGGTCTCCGGATAACGGTTTGAGTTGTTTGGAATTGTTTCCATAATCGAGAAATTACAGAATGATCAACGCCAAAGAAAACAGCAACCTATTTGATTAACTGTCCTGCTTCAATGCGTCCGACAGCACGCCAGCGCTCACTATCTGTCATTCGTCTTCTTTCAGCCATAGAAACACGAATATCATCAAAAATAATCCTGCAAACGTTATAAACACTTCGTATAAACATTTATATGCATCTCCTCAAATCCTTCAGAATAATGGCGTCTTCGACGACTACCTGATTGGCATATATCCGTACAGTCAATCGTGATTGGCTGTAGCATACGATATCTGCATACTGCCATCTACATCCAAAGCGATTTTAAGTTACTCAAATTCAAATACACTTTCGAAAACTGAAAATTTGCATTGCGTCATTAACTTTTGGAAGTCGGTGTATTATGTATGTAGGGATAGTAAAATTTGTATTTAAATAGAATATTTAAAAACTATAACTCTTCAGATATTTTGATAAGTTTCATGATTAGAACAAGCTTTCTTGGTAAGTACTACGGTAAAATTATTCTCAACAGAAATATTGTTATAGCTCTGTAAAATCGGTAGGACTAGTCCCAACTATGTCACTTTTCAGTCAACTTTTATTTCTCTAATACAATTATTGTCCAGAATTTATAAAGTATAAAATAGTATTTATTCATTGGTGAATAGTATTTATTCACCAATTTGACTAAATACACAAAATCATTAATCTAAAAGACCCATGGTGACTTGTAAAAAGGATTATTTATTGGGACAAATATAAATTATTTAGAATCAAAATACGTTCATTTTCGAATGCATACCCTATATGATGTAACTGAAACAAATCGAGTGTTATCAATGAGAAAATGAATGTATAAAAAAGTTGACTGGAGTTTCTTACTCCATTTCATTTTAACTTATTTTTTTGTCACAATGAAAAGACTGCTCTTGAAATGAAATGTGAAAGAAATCTTTGTATGCCAACTTAAATTAAACTGAGATATACTTCAACTCTAACAATTTTTATCCAATTCCTATACATTAAGCCTTATCCTTCAGAAAGGGTTTAAGCTCATATATCAGTAACTTTTACAGTTCTGCAAAGGAAACGGAAGATATTAGGACTTCTATAAAGTTCAGAAGAAATGTATCATGATTTTTGAACGAATTCGATATATTTTTATGTTTTCCTGTTTTATTTTCAACTGCCACAAATAGAATACCAGTCTTATCTTTGTAAAGATAATTGCCCTTAATGGCGTAACCTAAACATTATCGTGCTTGAAGTAAGACTGAGAAATAAACCATACAGATATCTTATAAAACATCTGACACTAGCAGCTCATGTACTTATATATATTATGCAATAAGTTTACTTCTTTCGTAGCACAAAATTGATGTACATGACCCATGGCATAATAGAAATAATAACTACAATTGATTAGATATTTTGATAAATTTCGTGATTAGAACAAGCTTTATTTGGGAGTTAATAATTTGGTAGCATTATTCTCAACAAAATAATTAGCATAGCTCCTGAAAATTGGGGGGTATTCGTAATCCATTGTCAATTTCCAGTGAACTTTTATTTCTTTGATAAAATTATCTTTCTGCATTTACGACGTATAAAATAGTATTTATTTTCACCATTTAGAGTAAATGCACCATATTCATTAATCGCAAAGATCCATAGTGAAAATAATTATTTATTACGACTAAGATAAATTATTTAAAACCAAAATACTTTCATTTTCAATTCCATGCCTGTATGAAACAATTGAAGTAAAGCCAACCTTAGCAATGAGACATATGAGTATATAAAAAAGCTTACTGGAGTTTTATTTGTATTATTTAATTTTTTTTTCATAATGAAAAGCCTGCTCTTAAAATGATATTTCTAAAATGTGAAAAAGATCTTTATTTCTTCTTAAAATAGACTGGGAATTACTTCAACTCTAAAATTTTATATCCTATTTCTCTACATTACGCCTTATTGTTCATAAAAAGTTTAAGTTCATATATCAGTAACAGTTACAGTTTCGAAAGGGAGTCCGGAAGACTATTAGAACTTCTACAAAGTTCTGAAGAAACTTTCCATGCTTTTAGAACGAATTCGATATCCTTTTATGTGTTCTAGGTGGTTTGTTTTATTTTCAATAGCCACAAATGGAATATCGTTTCTATTTTTGTTAAAATTATTGTCCATAGTGGCGCAACCTAAAATTAATCGTGCTTGAAAAAGAACTCACAAATATACCATATAAATATCTTATAAAACATATGACGACAGCAGCACATGACATTCCCTATATGATACAATACGGTTACTTCTTTCGTAACAAAATATTGATGTACTAGACCCTCCCCTTATAATTGATCAGATATTTTAATAAATTTCATAATTAAAATAAGCTTTATTTGGAAGTTAATAATTTGGTAACATTAGTTTCAATAGAGCAATTATCATAGCTCCTGAAAATCGGTTGAACTCGTAGTCATTGCAAATTTCTAGTGAACTTGTATTTCTTTGATAAAATTATCTTTCAGCATTTACGACGTATGAAATAGTATTTATTTTCACCATTTAGAGTAAATACACCATATTCATTAATCGCAAAGACCCACAGTGAAAATGATTATTTATTACGACTAAGATAAATTATTTAAAATCAAAACACTTTCATTTTCGATTTCATGCCCCGTAAGAAACAATTGAAGTAAATCCAACCTTAGCAATGAGACATATGAGTATATAAAAAAGCTTACTGGAGTTTTATTTGTTTTATTTAAACTTTTTTTATTCATAATGAAAAGCCTGCTCTTAAAAGGATATTTCTAAAATGTGAAAAAAATCTTAATTTCTTCTTAAATTAAACTGGGAATTACTTCAACTCTAAAATTTTATATCTAATTCCTCTACATTACGCCTTATTGTTCATAAAAAGTTTTAGTTCATATATCAATAACAGTTACAGTTTCGAAAAGGAATCGGAAGACTATTAGAACTTCTACAAAGTTCTGAAGAAACTTTCCATGCTTTTTGAACGAATTCGATATCCTTTTATGTATCCTTGATGATTTGTTTTATTTTCAATAGCCACAAATGGAATATCGTTTCTATTTTTGTTAAAATTATTGTCCATAATGGCGCAACCAAAAATTCATCGTGCTTGAAAAAGAACTCGCAAATATACCATATAAATATCATATAAAACACATGACGACAGCAGCACATGACATTCTCTATATAATACAATACGGTTACTTCTTTCATAGCAAAATATTGATGTCCCCCTATAATTGACCCTCCCCCTATAATTCATCAGATATTTTAATAAATTTCATGATTAGAACAAGCTTTATTTGGAAGTTAAAAATTTGGTAGCATTAGTTTCAATAGAACAATTATCATAGCTCCTGAAAATCGGTTGAACTCGTAGTCCATTGCAAATTTCCAGTGAACTTTTATTTCTTTGATAAAATTCTCGTTCAGCATTTATGACGTATTCAATATTATTTATTTTCGCCATTCTGATGAAATACACCATATTCATTAATCTCAAAGACCCATAGTGACTTGCAAAAATGATTATTTATTACGACTAAAATAAATTTTTCAGAACAAAAATACTTTCATTTTCGATTCCATACTCTGTATGAAGAAACTGACATAAATCCAGCCTTAGCAATGAGAAATACGAATGCATAAAAAAGTTGTCTGGAATTTTTTTTTTTTTTTACTTTAATGTTTTCCTTTTCATAATGAAAAGCCTGCTCTTGAAATGAAATCTCTGAAATGTGAAATAAATCTTTATATATTTCTTCTTAAATTAAATTGGGAATTACTTCAACTTTAAGCAAAGTTTTTATGCTATTCCTGTACATTACCTCTTATTTTCCAGAAAAATTTTAAGCTGATATATCAGTAACTTTTACATATCTGCAAAGAAATTGGAAGTTACATTGGACTTCTACAAAGTTTTGCAGAAGAAACGGTTCAAGCTTTTTGAACGAATTCAATTTAATTTTATGTTTCCTATGTGGTTTGTTTTATTTTCAACAACCACAAATGGAATATAGATCCTATTTTTGTAAGAATTATTACCCTTAGTGGCGCAACCTAAAAATCATCGTGCTTGAAAAAGAACTCAGAAATATACCATATAAATATCTAATAAAACATATGATGTCAGCAGCACGTGATCTTCCTTATTTAATGCTATAAGTTTATTTATTTCATTCTTTCATAGCAAAAGCATGATGTACAAGATGATCCACGGCACAATTTCTTTTTAACATCGAATTAGTGCTTTTCTCATGGCAACATGTAATACTGTTTCTAGCTGCACAATTTACTTATATTTTGTGCAAATCTAACTTCATAGTTATTAATATTGATAGCATCCCAAATAATCAATGTAGTCTATATATATATTAAAATATTTCAATAATTAATTGATCAATTTTGCAATTTTGTTGATAATATTTAGTGAGATACCATTAAAAATAACTCTAATTTGTGCCGCCCAGGCGGTGAAGTGGATAGTCTCTTCGGATGCTGTCTGGTGGGCTCGGGTTCGAATCCCGAGTAAGACATGAATGTTTATTGAAGCAAATCAGTCTTCCGCCTTCTGGGTCCTCGTCCAAATGAGAAGCTGCACTCGCTCCGGCCTCCGTCAGTGATGCTTGTTTGTAATAAATTTTGTTCTCTTGCCTTGTGTATCTTTCTTCGTTCTTTCCTGCTTCCTGCGTCACTGGTCCAGTATCGGCAGTAGTGTATATAAGGGGGTTCTGGCTCATCCGCTGCTATACTTTAACATGGGCAAATTCCGGTGCTATACTTCCCCATGTTAAAACATAGGTGCACCGGATGGAGGGAGGGCGGAGCTTCATCTTGCCACGTGATGTTTCTATGAATGGAGATTTTATCAGTCAGATAAGAGTAAGAAGAATGTTATTAATCAGTAAGTTTAAAGTCTTATTAATAAAAAAGTAAATTTAAAGTCTTATAATGTTAATGTAACTGTTGTAATGTCAGTGATAAAGTTTTTTTTTCACAGTATAAATCTAATCTATGCTTACAAATTTCATTTCGTTTGCATATCTTGAGCATTCAATTGTGTGTATATATATATATATATACATATATTTCAATCATTCCAGATTTTGATCCATAAGCATCTTTATCATGTTAGAGTGCCTTTAATTAAATTGGATTCTGTCAGATTATACATGTAAAAAATAATGTATCTTAATATAATTCAGCATGATTCTACTTGATCATAGACAGTTTCTTGCAATGTATGTAAATGAATTCACTTTCTCTAAAGAATAAATCTTCATTTTCATTGATTAATATAAATATATTTTTTAAATTGAAGTCCCACCACCACCCGATGTATACAATACACCGCTGCAATTTTTAATTTAGCATGCCTTTATCATTTAAATTTGATAATGGCCATAAGCTAAACTCTTAATTCCATCATTTAAAATATATCGTTTATCATCATAGGGTGATAACCCCATTTTAATTTGTTTCACAGTATAAATCTTCTGATCTTTACTAGCAATTTTAATTTGCTCAACTCTATTACATTTACGTCTTGTTAAGCAGTTGTAATAATCTTGATGATGAATGAATCTTTTCACAACATTCTTATTGACACCTTTAGCAGTTTTCTTTTCCATGAACGATGTTTTTAAACTGTGCATTTTTTATCTTAACCCTACAAACTCTTGAGCAGGAGTACCATTCAACTCATCTTTCATTTTTTCTTGATCCACTCACTTTTTTATGATTATAAATGGTTATGTAGCATATGTAAGGGATAATTCTGAGTAATTTGAGGGTATTAACTAGTTCCTGGGGGAATTTTATGATTTGTTATGCTCATTTTAAAAATTTCTGTAAAGTGTGCTTTCGTGTCACATTTCGAGTATTTTATACTTTAAATCATTAAAATCTAGTAATTATAGTACATGTGTTAAGGTTTTAATATATCTTAATGAGTTTTAATCCTACGAGAAGCTATTTAATGCGATTATTAAAAATATACTATCGATTATGATTATGAACGGATTGTTCATTTTCATGAGGCTAGTGTATGTAATTATGATAAGTCGTTTGTTACTCAGTTAACTTTAACCATGATATAACCTTCACGTGACCTTGGCGGATGGATACACCAAGAAATATGTTTAGAAATGGCTTTATAGCGACCTTGGCGGAAGGATGTTCCAGGAACTATTTTTTCTCTATGGATGGGCGTAGGCGACCTTTAAGCAGCGATTTTATCATTCGAGACGTGGATTTCGTGTTGTTAAGACGCGTTTCAAGTTGCTCTCAACTACGAATATGTTCGCTTTAGCTACTGATATCGGAGGTGCTATCCATGCTGTTACTGACGATCCTATGCTTAATGCATCCTCTTTGAACAGGATTGGACGTGTAAGTATTTGTTTTAATGTGATTCTATTCTCCCATTTTATTAAAATTTGTATTTTTATGATGCGTAACAACTTTATTTAATTAATGTTTTTATGAATTTAATGAAATGTATTGAGGCTTTAGTATCTGGATATATTCTTTAACTTGGTAATTTTATTATTTTGGATTGTTTCTAATGGGGTTAGTATAATGGATCTATGATTACTTTATATAAATCTTGGGAGGTATATTATACTGCTACAGGAAATAACATGTTTATACTAAAGTATAAATTTTTTATCTTGTGTAGACTTGTCTTGTCTGTTTGAAAATGTTTACTTTAAAGAGAAATCTATATCGGCATGTAAGGATCCATCTAATCGGAAAAATCTTACGCATGCGAGGTATGCGGAAAAGGGTTTAATCGACTATCTAATTTGAAACGGCATGGAAAAGTGCATAAGAACTCTGGAAATTAAGCTGAATCATTTAAATGTATGTAACTTCTGATCGTAATTATTTTATTTAATGGCGACTTTTATCAATTTGATGTAACTTGTTGAGGTTTATCTGGATATATTCTTTAACTTGCTGATTTTATTAATTTGGGGTGATTCCTATCGGAATGGTTTATATGATTATTTTAACTAAGTGATTAAAATGTATTATATTGCTACATGAAATAATGTGCTTATGCTAAAGTATTGTATTTCTTTATCTTTCACAGGTTTGTCTTACTTGTTCGAAGAGTTTCACAAAGAAGCGAAGTTTAGTACGGCATATGAAGATTCATGACTCTTCAAGTATAGTTTCTTGTCTACAATGTCCTGCTACATTTACTCGAATGAGTGATATGTTGCATCATGAACGTACAGCTCATAGTGATAAGTCTATGTTGAATATGAAAAGTGGAACTTTTAGTGCTTGTCCTACGCAAGGTAGTAAAAGAAAAACTTTAGGTGCTTCTGGTATGAATAAGAAGAGGAAAGTGACTATAAATCCCTGTCAACAAGCTTTAAACAGTACGGTGACCGTTCATAAAATTGTCGGAGATGGTGAAAAAGATGTCCTTACCTTTTTAGATTCTAACAGAAATGATATAACACATGTGCTGTTAGAGGAGATTGCCTTGAAACGTAGTATTGTATGGGACATAAATCTGTGTTGCCGTTTTACTCGCTTCCGATCTGAAAAAGAGCAGGAATATTGTACAGCCTGTTTCAGAAGTTCCTGTATGAGGAATATTACTGAAGAAGATTTGAATGCTAATATGGATTCAGCTTTTGGAAAAGTATTAACATCATTCGAAACCTATGAAGAACGTGGTAGTGGTTGGGTTTTAGAGAGGATTGATGAACTAATGATTGATGTTGGGGTATATGAACCTCTATCTGCTTCTAGCTATATCCCACTACCTAAAGAACTAGTAGCTAAGAAAGCTGTTATTAATGTGCAGAATAGTGACAAAAAGTGCTTTATGTGGTCCATCTTAGCAGGTATTTATCCTGTTAATAAGAATGCATCCCGTATCGGTAAATATACCGAGCATGAATGCAAGCTAAATATGGATGGCATTGAGTTGCCTACCACTTTACATCAAGTAAAATTGTTTGAGCGAAATAACAATATAAGCTTGAATGTCTTTGGATATGAAGATAAGAAGGTGTTTCCGCTCTATATGTCATCTGATAGACGAGATCAACACTGTAATTTACTACTTATTAGTAATGATGAGCACTATCATTTCTGCTATATTAAACGTAAGAGTGAACTTCTATACGGTTTAAGAAAGCATAAAGAGAAGCGACATTTTTGCAATCACTGTTTACAGCAATTTTCATCTGAAACTCGTTTAAAGAATCATACTGAATTATGCAAACAGTATGGTCTGCAGCGAGTGGAACTACCTAGTGGTGATGATGCAATTTTGAAATTTAAAAGTGTTTATATGCAAATGCGTGTACCATTTGTGGTATATGCGGACTTTGAATCTTTTATAATAAAAACGGATATGTGTGAGAATTCTCCCTCCATTTCACATGAGAACATCTTATCTCATCATGTTCCTTGTGGCTTTGCATACATTATTATTGGTCCTGATGGAAAAACCTTTAGAGCAGTGTTTTCCAACGTGGAGCCCACGCCCCACAGGGGGGCAATTTGATTGTTAAGGGGGGAAATTCGAAAATGGCCTCGTCCAGAGTTTAAGTTAACCGTATGGCGACTCTCAGTAGCTACTCTCAGTTGCTGGCATGGCTTTGTGAGAAAACAGAAATCAAATATCCAAATTCAACCAAATGTGCAAGAAAACTATTGTTACCGTTTCCATTTTCATATTTAGCTGAATGTGGATTTAGTGCCATAAATGATTTGCTGCTAAAAAAAGAAATCGGCTGGATATAACACAACGGGGAAACTTGAGACTGAAGCTAACTAAATTGGAACTTAACATAAAATCTCTTTGCAGCAAGCGCAAGGATCTCATTAAATTTAAATAATAAATAATTACTAATAATTAAAATAATATAGAAAAATATTTCATTAAAATTATTTCGTACTTGAATTTCAGTTCTCCATTATATGTTTTGAAAATTTACTTACTGTTTTTCCTCAACAATTTCCTAGTGATTTCTTCCTAAAACTTATCATTTAAGTTTCTTCAATGAATAATGCAATTTTTGAATATTAAAATTATGTATATGTTACATGGGGGGGCATAAGAATTTTAGAAAGGCTTAGGTGGGGCATGGCACAAAAAAGGTTGGGAAACACTGCTTTAGAGGTCCTGTTATCTACAGGGGTGAGGATGTGATTACTCATTTTTTGAAGGCTCTTATTCGTGAAGAAGAGGAGATTCAAAGAATATTGAAAGTAAATATGAAAATGAATTTCACTGCTGAAGATCGTGAAAACTTTGAAAATGCCGCTATCTGTCATATTTGTAATAAGGCTTTAGGGGAAGAACGTGTAAGAGACCACTGCCACTTAACTTCTAAGTTCGGAGGTGCGGCTCATCCTAATTGCAATCTGATTTACAAGATAAGACGGCGCATACCTGTTGTGTTTCACAATTTAAAGGGGTATGATGGACATTTAAGTATGCAGGGAATCGGTCAATTTAAAGAAAAGAGAATTGAGTGTATTTCTAGTAATATGCAGAATTATATAACATTCCGTGTTGGAAGTCTGCAGTTTATAGACTCCTTCCAATTTTTACCTGCCTCTATTGAGAAACTAAGCTCTAGTTTGGAATCCGATCAGTTTCGTATCATCAAAGAGCATTTTACAAATAATCATGTGAATTTGCTTACTAGAAAGGGTGTTTACCCCTATTCTTATATAGATTGTGCTAAGAAGTTTGAAGAAACGAGTCTACCCTCTAAAGAGGCCTTCTTCGATGATTTAAATCAGGAGGAGGTCTCTGATGAAGCCTATGCTTATGCCCAACATGTCTGGTCATCCTTAAAGATAAAGAATATGGGGGGAATATCATGACTTGTACATAAAAACTGATATTCTTCTGCTAGCGGACATTTTTGAAAATTTTCGTGATTTGACACTGAATTATTATGGAATAGATGCTGCTCACTGTCTAACATTACCATCTCTTGCTTGGAATGCTGCCCTAAAGACTAGCGGTGTATCATTAGAACTGATAACAGATCCTGTGATATGTACCTATTTTTAGAAGAAGGTATTAGCGGTGGTATTAGTGTTATTAGTAAACGTCTAAGCCAGGCTAATAATAAGTATTTGGAACATTATGATTCTGCAAAACCTAGCAAGTATATAATGTACCTAGATGCTAATAATTTATATGGATGGGCACTAAGCCAAGCACTCCCTGTATCGGATTTTAGATGGCTTGATTCTGAAGAAATCCTGAATTTTGATCCATTTGTAGTAGAAGATGACTCGCCTGTGGGGTATATTATCGAAGTGAATATATACTATCCTCATGATTTGCATGATGAACATAATGACTATCCTCTAGCGCCTGAAAGGGTTCATATCACCCCGTCTCTGATTTCGGAGTATAGTCGGAATTTGTCTAAAGAAATGGATTTAAAAATATGCAAGGATCAGATCAAATTAACACCCAATTTGAATCACAAGGTTAAATATGTTCTACATTATAGAAATTTAAAGCAGTATATGAAGCTGGGGATGAAACTTGTGAAAATCCATCGAGTATTAACTTTCAAGCAAGAACCCTGGTTGAAGCCTTATGTGCAATTTAACACCGAGAAGAGAATGCTGGCAAAAAATTCTTTTGAAAAAGATCTGTTCAAACTTATGAACAACGCGGTTTTTGGTAAGACGATGGAAAATTTGAGAAAAAGAATGGATGTTAAACTAGTATAGACTGAGAAGAGATTAAAAAAAGGTCTTGCATCACCAGCCTTTCACTCTTTCAAAGTGTTTAATGAAGATCTGGTTGCAGTTCATATGCATAAGACAAATTTAAAATTGAATAGACCTATCTATGCTGGTTTTCAGTACTAGATTTGAGTAAAACACTCATGTATGAGTTTCATTATAAATTCATTAAAAAGGTGTATGGAAGTCGAGCTGAATTACTTTTCACAGACACGGATTCTCTGTGTTATGAAGTTGAAACAGAAGGTATTTATAAAGATTTTGAAAGTCATCAAGATTTTTTCGACTTTTCGGATTATCCATGTGATCATCCATTTCATTCCAACAAAAATAAAAAAATGATTGGAAAAATGAAAGATGAGTTGAATGGTACTCCTGCTCAAGAGTTTGTAGGATTAAGATAAAAAATGTACAGTTTAAAAACATCGTTCATGGAAAAGAAAACTGCTAAAGGTGTCAATAAGAATGCTGTGAAAAGATTCATTCATCATCAAGATTACTACAACTGCTTAACAAGACGTAAATGTAATAGAGTTGAGCACATTAAAATTGCTAGTAAAGATCAGAAGATTTATACTGTGAAACAAATTAAAATGGGGTTATCACCCTATGATGATAAACGATATATTTTAAATGATGGAATTAAGAGTTTAGCTTATGGCCATTATCAAATTTAAATGATAAAGGCATGCTAAATTAAAAATTGTAGCGGTGTATTGTATACATCGGGTGGTGGTGGGACTACAATTTAAAAAAAATATTTATATTAATCAATGAAAATGAAGATTTATTCTTTAGAGAAAGTGAATTCATTTACATACATTGCAAGAAACTGTCTATGATCAAGTAGAATCATGCTGAATTATATTAAGATACATTACTTTTTACATGTATACTGACAGAATCCAATTTAATTAAAGGCACTCTAACATGATAAAGATGCTTATGGATCAAAATCTGGAATGATTGAAATATATGTATATATATATATACACACATTGAATGCTCAAGATATGCAAACGAAATGAAATTTGTAAGCATAGATTAGATTTATACTGTGAAAAAAAAAACTTTATGACTGACATTACAACAGTTACATTAACATTATAAGACTTTAAATTTACTTTTTTATTAATAAGACTTTAAACTTACTGATTAATAACATTCTTCTTACTCTTATCTGACTGATAAAATCTCCATTCATAGAAACATCACGTGGCAAGATGAAGCTCCGCCCTCTCTCCATCCGGTGCACCTATGTTTTAACATGGAGAAGTATAGCACCGGAATTTGCCCATGTTAAAGTATAGCACCGGATGAGCCTGAACCCCCTTATATACACTACTATCGGCTGCTCCAAAACAGGAGGTCATTAGAAACAACAACAACAACAACGCTAATTTGTCGATACTGCGGCTAGTGTTCCGCCAAATTCGATGAATGTATCGGCAAGTGTTACAGACAAACAGGGAGAAAGACATTTCTTATATATTAGTAAATAACTACTGGTGAATGTCAAAATATAAAGTACCTTCGCTTGTGAATAGATCCATGAAAATGATGTTAACAAATTTGTCGCATACTATATACCATATGGAAATTGAAAATATTTCATAACAACTAATGTAATAGCTTTATAATTTTATGTAATTTATTCTTATAAATTTATGTGAAAACGTGCAACATCACATAAACTGTTTATGCAAGCGCTCTAAAGTTTGTGCTATTCGTTTTATAATGAAACGTTAAAAATTATTATATATATATAATATTATTAACGGTTCTAATTTCTTATATTTTCAAAATTTTATTCCAAAATTTGGGGTCTTCTGAACATTAATTTTCTTTCAAAATCAATAGGGTTTCAATATGCACCGACTATACTAATTTCACAAAATTATGTTAGAAATTTGCCAATCGTTCATATGATACCGCATCCACACACACTCGCACACATGCACGACATGCTTGAAACATACTCTTCCTTTGAAAACTTAAATTCAATTTTTCGATCCAGTCACAATAATTTCCTTATATAGAATGTATTTAAGGAAAATAAGATGAAGGTAATTATTAATTTTAAATTTCTAAAAAACAAACTCCCATTGAACAAAGTTAATTTTCCCAAAATATAAATTAAAACACTAGACTATATAATTTGAAAATTAAAAATTGAGAGAGAGCATCGAGCAAGTAAATTATTTATTCAAATAATTATCTATTTCATGTCTACCATTTAATTGACAAATTCACAGTAATTTTTAATAAATTTTAAACTAAAATTATTAGAAACCTGACATTTGAAGAGGAAATACCCAACTAAAGGTAGGCATACTTTCAATCCACTTACTAGAGTTTCTATATGGTTTTGTACTCCTTCGAAATTTATATATTAATTTCTAACTATTAAAGGAGCCTTTTAATCATTTCTATACAGGATCAACAAAACTAATTCTCTAAGATATATTTGTAAGGACGGTGATGGAATTTCACTACATTGTTGTCAGTTTACAAGCTCCTTTTAATTAAAAATGTCAATAACTTCAATTTTTGTATAGCCAAATGAAAACGCGTCATTAGTAATAAAATTAAGTAAATTATTGTAGCACTGTCCATGATCGTCAAGGTAAGGAGAAATACAGGGAAAACTTCGAAATCTGTAAAGAATCCACGAATTAGTAAGTAGTGACATATGTACAAAAGGGTGGTGTAATTAGAAAGTTGTGAATGCTAACTTCTCTAATGCTAATTACTGTCATTAAAAAAATTACTGCAAAAAAATTAGCAGACAAATCTCATACTGCAAGGAGAAATTTGCATCTAATTAAAAGTTACGTATGTAATTACAGTTGCTACATTAAACACTAACAATGTATTCAATTTTCTCCATGGCTGAGTATCATAAATCTTGTGTTTCTTACGCACCCCTTACGTTTACAACCTTCTAATTATGCCCTCCTTTTGTACCGTATATCACTTTTATCTAATTCGTAGATACTTTAAAAAATTTCAATTTAGTTTTTTCCAAATTTTGCCACTAGAGGCGCTGCGGTCACTCTCATCTTATAGCTTATGGTTATTTAACTATACCAATATCTAACTTCCATAGCTGTCGCTGTGTTTGTTTCAAATTCATTTAGCTGAATTAGGACTTTAGGATCATCATATGCAGCTATAAACTAACATATTTTGAAAGTTGTATTATGCCGTTTCTCCGAAAGGAACGACATTAAAGATTATTTTTCCTTGTCCGATCTTGTATAAATTCTGTTTTTTTTTATTTTTATTCGTTTAAAATTTTTATTAAAACAATTGTTCTTTGCCATCACAAAATATTTTTCAACATTTGTTGCAGTTGCTATTTCTATGTATTTTTATTTTTTTCCCTTTCTAATTTTGTATTATTTATTTTTATTATTATGAATCCTTTTTTACTTTTACGAATCCTTGTGTTTCAAATAAATTGCTTCGGGGCATCATTTGCTGGAAACAAGGCGTTCTCTTCAGAGAAATTTAATAAAATGTATAATATTTAATGCCTCACTTTGTGCGATAATGATCCAACTTAATAAATAAAGAGGACAACAAAAACAGAATTTGAGGCATGTCTGTTGACATCAGATTTTCTATTTTAAATCTGATTCGAATTAAATTTTTAGAAAGTATATATATACATATTTGTAAATGAATTAATTCTTTTTCAGGAATGATGAGGTATTAAGTAATGATTTATCATCGGAAGAGATGCAATTCGTCTTTAAGTAACTTTCGGTCGGAAATATAGAGCAAAAACAAGCTTGGAAATAATTTGTGGTAAACATTTCTTCTAAGCATGCATACATTCTTAGACTATTTTGAAGTATGTAAATAGAAATCTCCTTGAATTCATTATATTTTAATTTTCGTTCTTTTAACTTTACATAACACATATAAGGAATATAGACTGTCCACGAACTCGAGGGGTGTCTTGCGAAAGAGGGGTGGTAATACACAGCAAGCACACAATATTTGCCATAGGACCTGGAATCGCCTCCCCCACGACGTTCCGGTCTAAATTGGGCTGCTCTTTTCGGTCGTACAAACAGTTACCTTACACCTTTTGTTATTTTTTGTTTTTTTGCCTCGTCTTTGTCCCGTTTTTGTTGGCCTTGTTTGTCCTGTTTTGGCCGTTGGTTGCTTATGCAATGTTTTTCTTCGTATTTAAGTTTTTGTATTATATTCTTCTAATGTTACCCTGTCTTCATCAAATTATATATCACTTTTTCAACAAATCATTGTCAACATATCACTAAATATCATATATTATATAATTACACTCATATATTTTAATACTGTCATCAAACATCATGTTTTATATCAAGCCATCTTGCTAAATATCATGTCATCTATATTTAATCATGTCATCTAATCATCAAAATGTTAATTCATCATCACCTCTTTGTACAACTCCTTGTAACCTCAATGTATATTTTTTGAAACTTAAATAAAGTTTGCCCCAGACCATCGGACCTTGGCCGCCCCGGGAGTTGGCTTCTGCTAACTCTTTTCCCGGCCGTCCAATTAGATACTCAAGTCCTCAGGATGAGTCGGACGGTCTGGGTCTTCCACACCTTTCTGGTACTTCCCGACTGTCTAAACAGTTACCTTACACCTTTCTGGTAGGTCGGACGGTCTGGGTTTCAACAACAACACCTTTCTGGTAGATCGGAGGGTCTGGGTCTTAACAACAACTACACACTTTCAAAGACTCCTGGTGTGATGTTGATCTTGTCCGCTGCAACAAAGAATCGCGCGACGAAATCTTCGACGGAGTCTATGGGTGTCTTGTACACTTGTACACTGATTATTTCATTTTTCCACAAAAGAAGTCCTGTGGATTAAGGTACAGGAAGCGTGGAGACCAAGCCACAGATCCACCACGCCCAATCCACCCCTGGGGATACGTTGTGTTTAGAAAGTGTCCGACGACGGTGGAAAAGTATGCCAAGGCCCCATGATGAATTAACCACATGTCACTTTATCTGGTAAGCAGAATACCCTGCAACTGACCTAATAACCCATGTTCCAGGAACACACTGTACACGGCGACCGTTAGGCGTTTTGGCAAAAAGTAAGATCCTACCAGCCGATCACGAAGAATACCTAACCAGACGTTGATGGCATATATCTGCTGGTTTTTACGGGGGGTAGTTACATGAGGAGTTTTCCTCAGCCCGAGCATGCTGGTTGTGAGTATTGAAATTGCCTTTCGATTAAACGTGACCTCATAACGGAATAGCACTAATAGAGGAAGATACAGATTACCGCTGTCCATCTGCAGCATTCACCTGACAAATTGTATCCGGCGAGAATAGTCAAAATCTTTCAAAGTTTGGACCATCTGCCTATGGAAGGGATACATCCGTGCTTCATGCACAACGTTCCACACCAAAGTTTTACCAACACCCATTTCGGATGCCACCACGCCCGTACTTGCGGAAGCAGTTTCTTGAAATAGCTACAAGACACTGTGTTCCATTTCTGGTGTCCACACACGTCCAGAATTCTTCTTTGGGTTTGGAAATGAGCTAGTTTCCAGCAGTCTTCATTAATACAGGCGAACATTGAATAATAAAGCGCGTATATAAGTATATATAAGCGTATATGAGCTTCAATAAGCGCGCATTGAAGTAGGCATAAATTGATCTAGAGGTATGGATCTAGCGTTAGATAAATTTGAATTTAGTCAGTATTAAAATTCTTAATCTCCATCCTTCTTATGTATATTCCACTGAGAAATATCAGATGCCAAACATCGTTTCTTATTAACCTACACTCAACCATTCAGATTTCTTCGCTCTCTTAAGCTGTTCTTACACATTCTTTCTTATAGAAAGTATGGATGACACATAGCACTGGACAACAGTCAAAATGTCTCTGAGCCAACAATAGGTGGTGTTCACGTATTTGGACATGCTAATTATGAATGTGAATATAAAAAATCGCGAATTAGCTCTGTTTCAAAAAAGTAAGGGAACGAGTTTCAGTAGGAATGAGTGCACGACACTGCTTGTAGTAGTAAAAATCCTCTTTCCGCTCAACAAGAAACTAGGGTGAAACTGAGGAGAATAGGGATAATTGAAAACACACTTTATTTTATACACTCTCATCTGGATTTCTTCCCGTCCAACTTCGGTGCTGTCAGTAAAGTGCACGGAGAACAGTTTATCAGGAATTACCTTCCTTCCTGAGGAAAATATTAAGGGGAATGAAACACCGCAAGGCCAGCACACTATTATTGGACTCTTATGCTAGATGCTACAGAAACCCATTACACATCACAGGTTTGCAGTATGAGAATTATAATAGGGCATACATATGTAAATATTTTATAGAAATTCCAATTACTAGATCTAACTAATCTAATTATCTAATAATAATGATGACTAATCTGGTGTTTTAACGAAATCTGTCATCATCATCAGGCAAATCAAAGTAAATGTAATTTGATTTAATCACTGAGGCACACTATGTAAATGTCAAAATTTGTTGTCTGGTATATTTAAATATGAACAAAATTCATATTTCCTCGTTTTAAAATATTGATTAAATCTAGTTTCAAAAATATGCATCAAAATTGATATTTTTGAAAGCATATGGATGATTTTAAGAAAGTGAAAGAAAATTGGCTTTCTATTTTAGTGCGGCGTTTGTCTTAATTTTTTATTTCAAATCTCTTCCTATTTTAGTGCAAAACTCATCCTATTTTAGTGTAACATTTGTTCCAATCTTCAGAGAACGATACACGCAAATTCTCCTTACCAAGCTGCTGGAAAATGGCGACTACTGGCGACATCATACAGTAAATGAAACACTTGCACTTAGAAAATTTATAATATGGGCAAAATTAGCATTTATCGATTGAAACTGATTTAAAAATAAAGAAAGGAAGTAACAAGGGAATTAAGATAGCGAAAACATACATTCCACATAAATGTAATTATATGTCTTCTAAATTATCATCGATAATCTAGGATATTGGTATGATATCTTGTTTAACTTTCTGAATATGTACAAAAGCATCCATATGTGTAATTTAAACGGAACAAATTAAATGACTGCTAGGAGATCTCTGCCGTAATTACTCTAAATTCCTGAGAATTATTATGTGTAACTGTTAATGAATTTCACAGAATCTCGGTATAGCAAGATGTAACACTTTAACCCTATTAAATGCCACAATAAACACAATAAATAAAACTTTGCAAATGCATCAAAACACAAAAACTTGTTTACAAATTCCAAAGGCTCATAATAGACTTTTTTTTCAGGAGTGCGTACTCAAGTAAAGTCGGCAACTGAGGATGGCATACATAACTGAAGGCTAGCTCTATGGTATTAAATAGCTCTTGTCAAGAGCTATTTAATACCATAGATCTAGATGACATGACAAATCAAGAGCTATTTAATACCATAGATCTAGATGACATGACACATATACTTTACAGCTTGTTTGAAGAATATGATTTAAAAAGGAGTCTGGAATTCAATAAATTCAAGTCTATAATCAAAATAGTTATTAAAGAAAATTACCTTTACAACGGATTGTCTATTTATCAACAAATTAAGGGCATCCCTATGGGGGGGGATGTTCTTCCATATTGGCTGATATATATCTTAGTTTTTATGAAAGAAGATCTCATATAAACAACGAAATCATATACCTACGTTATGTGGATGACGTAATTATTGGCTATGAGAATGAAAACTACACAATGAACTTTGATTTTTATCCACCAAACCTCATCTTGAAGGAAAACCCTCTTAAAAATAACAAAGAAGTCGAATTTTTGGATTTGAATATCAACTATAGTCAAATCCCTCTCATATTCACCATATATGATAAAAGAAAACAATTTAAACTACCTATTATTGGAATTATACATTGGAACTCCAACATACATTTGAATGTGTTTCGCAATGTTTTCTTGGGAGGTTTAATCAGAATAAAAAGAACTATCAAAGAGGAACATTTACGTATCAATTTTGATCAAGAATTTTTAAAACAAGCATTTTTTAATAAATATCCAATTTCCTTTATGATTAAAAATATTGATAATTTATACAGAAACAATTTTGCATATGGTGTAAGACTTAAGTATTTTTTGAGTTCAATTAGAGACAAAATCATCGAACCCTCCATATGACAGGACCGCACTGTGATCACAGGACCGCGGCTGGAACTACATTTCATTAGAGTCGGCAATTCAGCTGGCTTTATTTGTGGTGATATGTCTCTCGTACACATCTCTATCCAGGTCTCGTGATGATTTCAAAGTCACTCCGGAGGTTGGCTTGGGCCAGGGCTGGCGACCAGGAGTGAAAATGCCGCGGCGATTTTGACGAGCTCGTTGAACTGGGGAGTAAGGTCACAACCCCTTACCGCCATAATGTAAGCTTTTTGCCGAGCCTTCCTTCCTTTTTACATGTTTTTTTCACTTTGTATATTTCTATTTTTCTATATATATATAGTGTTTGGTACCCTCTGCTGCCTTGCGCAAAAGTTACTAAAACATCTTTATTTCCGATTTTTCAATTTCTATATATTTATATTTTATATATATATATATATATATATATATATATATATATATATATATTTCATATATATGTTTCATATATATTATATTTCATCATAAATGTATATATAAATAACATTGAAAATACATCAGCATCGCAGGAGAAGGTTTGTTTGTATTTCATGAAATTTAGATTGGTTTCCTTGGTATGGTCCCATTAAAATTTAGGCGTTCGTCTATCCTTATTTTTGTCTGTCTTAATTCTTTTCTAATTATTTGCTGACTTTGTGAGTGACATACTCGTTATTTGAGATTTCAAACTAACTTGACTTCATCGTTTTTTGAGCCTCTTACAAATATAATATACTCATCTTTGTAAAAATTGCAACAACATGAAGGAATCACGAGATTGAGCTGAAACTTACAACAAATGCAAATCAAGGTGTACTATACAAATGATTAGAATTTCATAATAACCGCGCATGCACGGGCTGAGCAGCGTAGCAGCGTCCTCTGAACTTTAGTTTTATCCGTATAAATAGAGCTATAGCGAAGAGCTGAAAATAGTCAATGTTTGTCTTCCAGTGATAGCCGTTTCTTGAGAAGTCATTATGCCTCTACGACAACAGAAGGCACCATATGAGCAATAAAGCTATGCAGTTCAAACCAGGACGAATTATCAGCTTTGGTGAAGGTGGTTTTCCTATCGTGCAATAGCAGCTCATATGGAGCGCAATATCACGACAGTGATCCGAATTTGGAAGCCGTGGACTGAAGAGAACCGGACGAGTCGCAAATCTGGCAATGGACATCAAAATGTTACGTCAGCACTGAATGATAGATACCTCATCCGCATGGCAGTGATGGATCGTATAGCTTCAGCTCAATAGTTGGCAGAAAGTTGGAACACTGCTGCAGGTGTGTCATTGTCTGCTCCAACAATTTATCGGTATCTGCTGTGCCGTGGAATGCGTGTAAGATTCATTTCGTGCGGGATTCCCCTGTCGCAAAACCATCGACGCCTGCAGCTACAATGGGCTCATCAGCATAGATACTAGCGGTAAACGCCACTTTCGGTAGTGCGTTATCCAACCTTATACTGAACGAACGGCAAACGTGATGATCTGGGGCGCCATTGGGTATCTTGGACGATCTCAGCTGCTAAGAATTGTGGGTAATCACAACAGCAACCTGTACATCAGAGAAGTTCTGGAAACCGAAGTCGTACCCTTTCTTTAACTCATTTCGGAACCTATATTTAAACAGGACAATGTCCGTCTACATGTTGCTAGGAATGTCCAAAACTTCTTTTCAGCGCAGCAGATACAGCTTCTTCCTTGGCCAGCCTATTCACCAGAAATGTCACCAAATGTACATGTCTGGGATTTCGTCGGTCGGCGTCTCGTTCATGACGCTCGTCCTGTAGATAATACAACTAAACTTTGTGTTCGGATAGAAGCAATCTGAATGCTCCTCCGCAGCTACAAATTCAAAATCATTTTGTTTCGATGCCACGTCGTATAGAAGCCTTATTACATCGTATGGTGGTTTCACCAGATACTGATTTCGACATGTAATTTCTTTTCTTTGTAAATTTACAAACAGGAAATTTTTACAAACAGGAATTTACAAATGTAGCAAGTATATAGCAAAATGTAAATTATTTGTTGTTTACTGAATGATATTTTTCGTTTATTTGTTACAACCTACAGCTTCATTTAGAGTATTCTATGGATATAATTGCAAATTTGTTATTATCTATATAAATAAAATCATAAGAAGTTGTGCTTCTCTCTGTCTGTTTATTATCTCACAATGGAAGAACAACACTTATTTCCTTTCTGTAAGAATTATTATAAAAATGTTAAAATAAAAATTCCAAATATTAAAAGCCCACATCACATTGTGTATAAAGTATATTCAAATAGTAAGTTTCGAACAAAAAACTGGTATACGACTAAATATTAAATACATTTCATTTTAAACCAATGGAAACAAAATAGTATATTAATCATGAATAGTAAATTATACCAAATATCATATGAGTATTAGGCGTAAACTTCAAATAGAAGAAAACACATCAAATTTAAACATTTCACATTATATTTTAAAACTGGAAAACATTTTCCTCTCTAAAAATATTAAAATGGAGTGAAACTTAAAATCAAATTTTAACACTCATGCAATTGTGAAAAACTAATCTCCAGTAAAGAGATGCTAGACAGTAATTTATTGCAGAAAAAGGAAACATTTCCTGTCAAATCACTTCCGGTAAAATAGGATATGATAAATATTAAATGGTTAAAAAAATGATGAATCGAATACAAGTATGTATTCATGTAAGGATATTGTTTGAAACTTATTTTCTGGCATAATTAACATTCTGAAAACAGAACACTCCTTTCAAGTAGATTATAGCATCGGAAAGCTGTGAGCAAAGGCAGTGTAACTTGCTTCTTTATTGTATATAATTTAAAAGTGTGTCATGTGTGATAAAGTTGTACTAAAGTGAATATTTTTTTATTTTTTATATTTGAGAAATAACATTCATAATGTCTAAATATGTAAATACATAGCAAATTCCATATGCAACTCCAAGCGTATTTGTTATCTTACTTAAGTTATCTTACGTAATAATATTATCTTACATAATAAATTCGTTGTTTCACATGTCTAGGTGTCGGGCCAACGGCCGTACCGTGCTGAAAACACCGGTTCTCGTTAGATCACCGAAGTGAAGCAGCATCGGGCGCGGTTAGTACTTGGTGGGTGACCACCTCGGAACGCCGCGTGCTGTTGGCCATCTCGGGTGCGGTATCCCCGTGGTTTGCGCGCTAGATTTGCACGTTGCCACAAATGCCGCCGTGTTCATGCGGAGTACGATCACGTTAAACATGTGGGTTCGTAAGTCCTTCCGAGAGGTTGGTGGTAGGGGAAGGAGGGTACGGTCCCTGTGGATGCCTCCCCCACTGGGTTCCAGTCTAAATTGGGTGGCACTTCCCGGCCGTCCATACAGTTACCTTACACCTTTCTGGTAGGTCGGACGGTCTGGGTCTCAACAACAACAACATGTCTAGGTGTCGGCCGTCCAAATAGCTGCTCTTAGTCCTTTGGACGAGTCGGACGGTCTGGGTCTTCAACATGTCTAGGTGTGCCGACTGCAATAAAAATAAAAAAATTGGATAGCCGCGGACATGGATAGTTGGACACCTTGGATTAGGCCATATTTTTTATTATTTTATGGGGAAGCGCAATTTTACAAGATTTTTAATTTTGGCGGTTTCTTAGCGATCAAAAATATTATCGAAAGATCTAAACACGTTATATCCAGAAATTTTTAATAGAATTCATTGGCAAATTTCTTCATATTTATTTTTTTTTTTTTAATACACCGACATATGCATATTTTTAGCTATTTCAGTTTTATTTCTTCGCATCCAAGAAGGGAATATTCGCATAACTCAAACATTTGTCACGAATAAGTATTGATATCTTCGCATTCTAAATATATATATACTGTATTTTCTAATTTTCTATAATTTTTTTAAAGTAACAAATTTAGTTTTAGATTTTTGTTTCAGAATGTTTCTTTTAAGCATAATTTCCTATTCATATGTTTCCTTTATTACTTTCCTTATATACATAATGTATAAGGAAAGTATTGTGACGGGGTCGAAAATTCGAATTCGATTTTTCGACGGGAGAGCACGTTTCTAGCATCCCTGATCACGAATCAAACATTTTTGAAGTGATGTCTGTGTGTGTGTGTGTGTGTGTGTGTGTGTGTGTGTGTGTGTGTGTGTGTGTGTGTGCGTGTGTGTGAAAGTATGTGTGTATGTGTGTGTGTGTGTCAGTGAGTCTGTGGAGACGATAACTGACGAACGAAGGGACCGATTCGAACTAAATTTGGTACAAAAATCACAATCCGTAAACACTGGAAGCCTATTGTTTTTATACGCAATCGAATGTTCAGAACCCCCTAAATTTTCGAATGAAATTTTGAAAAAATCGTCAAAAAATTAAAACCACTAATAAAGTTACGCAAATAGACATTTCTTATGTAATTTTTCATTAGAAAACGATTGACATAAATTTTAGAACGCTAACGTGAACCGTTCTCGAGATATTGTACATTTTTTAAAAAAATTATCAAAAAGTCATATAAAATAAAAAGAAAAATATTTCCTATTGAGAAACATGCTTACTTTTCATATGTAATACCATGCGATAAATTGAGTGACATCCTTCTCGTGGATCTAACTCGTTCCATTCTTGAAAAAAGATACTTTGAATAATACTTTTGTATTTGAACGCCAATAGTCATTTATCTGCTTTAAGAAAAACTTATTTCTTAAAGCATAACGCTTGGCGAGATTTTGGCGACGAATTTGGCGGAATGTCGCCAACTTGGCGACTTTTTTGAAATGTTGCCAAATTAACGAAAATCTCGCCAAATGGATAAAAATGACGCTAAATCAATGAAAATGACGACTCATTGTCGAAAATTCAATATCTTGGAAAGAATATTAGTATCTACTACAAGAAAATCCTATTTTTTTGCTGTAAAAGTAGTAAATTCATTACATTATATAAGGAAAGTCATGTGTTGCCCACATCAGATTTTTTTATAATTGTACGTATATAGTTAGATTCAAATTTATTTAGGCACTTAAGTGGAGTCTTGTCACGTGCATTGGACGCATCCGCTTTCCGAAGAAGCAATCTTCATATGGAATCGTATTTTTCTATGATGTATCATGCCTACGGAGCGGTGTATCCAGATTATATAAGTGGATTGAGTGACATATGTTCCGCTAAGCAGATACCCGCAAGTTCAGTCCAAAAGCGTATTTGTGGGTGTACAAGTTATTTTCAGCCGGTTGTTTAAATATTATACCTAAAACTCCACTACTACTTTTTTTTAAAACTATGCGAATGAATCCAATTAATCTCTTCTTTAAATACCGGGTATCACTTTTTGCCTTTTCTGGTTAATATTAAACGCCCCCACTCCGATTTATTCACAAATGTTCAATTAATCAATCATCGTGTAAGACTATCGCATTTAATTTACAAGTTAACTGTGCCTCATGAACAAATTTAAAGTGTATCATAAACAAACAATAATAAAACTATAAAAATGCATGTGATAACAATCAGATGGAAAATATGGGGAGAAGAAAAAAGCATAAACATGTTTACACACACACACACACATAAACATATACATACTTATATCAATCAATTCAATCACATAAAATATTAAGTAACATATTTTTGAACAGAACAGATTTGTTTATCAAAACTGGAAATTTTAGGCTCTAAATTGTTTTTAGAATGTCGGAAACTGTTGATACAAAAATAATAAAATTATTCATAATTGCAATAAGCAGTTTGAACTTGCATGCAATGCAATGCAATCAATATGCACATATATATATATATATATATATATATATATATATATATATATATATATATATTATATATATAGCTTTTATATATATATATTATAAATATATATTTTATAAATATATATTTTATATATATATATATATATTATATATATAGCTTTTTCATATTCACTGCCTCCTACAGCTATAAAAAAGAGGAAATATTAACGTAATTTCTATAAACATTAAAAACGCAAAAATTAAGAAAATGATAAATAATAAATACTCCGTGTGAATAGAAACACCGCATTTCCAATTTAAATAATAAGTTTAAATAAAGTTGCAGCCAAAAATACCGTATAACAGCAAATCAAAATCAATCTACAGTTAAGCCTGTTAATTGGGTAATTTTAGGTTACATCATGTAATATTTTTCTTTCATCATCATCGTCTAGGGTATAGATTTACTTTTTAATCAAAATAAGCGATGTTGAAAAAAATCTGTCGTGTTAATTACACAAATTTTTGCGACTGTGGCGTGTTTCACTTTTTCTCTTAGACTAATTAAATCAAAGTATACTTTTAGTCATTGTATACTTTTAATTAAATCATTGTATACTTTTAAATATAAAATGCCAAAATCTTATTAAATTTTGATAACTGAAGTTCATCATAGGTTTCCGTGTCACTCACGTTAGTTGACTGACACGAACACTTTCAGTTTCGTGTTTTCACTTATTTTCATGTAAAGTTTCAACTTACTTTCTTCTCTAATGGTTGGTGTTAATTCATGACGGAACTTTTGTAAGATATTTGTTTATTTTCACTAGTTTGGGAATGCATAACTTTTTATGTATGTATTAAGTTCCCAGAAATTTATCCTCAGTGACTACCGAAACTCAAGAATATTATTCCAGTTTCAGTATGTAGATATAAAGAATAGTACGAAACTATGTATCGCGTATCTAAATTGCCGGAGGTGATGCCCAAATTGAAAATCACTATATAATCTGTAGTTTATGAACTTTAACTTGCCTCCTATAATCGATAATTGGTCTCCAGTGTCAATAAAGGCGCATTCTCATGAGTAGGCGGAAGTGATTCTATTACTTCCATTCAGAACTTTCCCACGTCATAATAGCTTGAGTCGTTTTGGCGAACATACGCGTGTTACAAAACATGGACAAAAGAACCCATCTCTTTCTTCTTAGTTCTTAAATTCTGCTTCTGGATAACAACGCAAAAGCCCACACGGAGGAAACAACAGTAGGTATGCTGGAGAGGCTTGGTTGGTAAAACCTGGTATATTCCCCCCTATAGACCTGTTCTTGTGCCCAGCGACTTCGATTTCTTTCCAGCTTTAAAGAAGTGTTGGACACCAATGTACTAGCGAAATGGATGTCATATCTACCTTTCGCATCTCCATTTATATGCAGGACACATACTTTTACGAGTGCGATTTCTTCAACGTGGTACATCGGTACGACAAGTTCTTCAATGTCCATAGGAATAACGTTGAAAATAGTGAAGCCATGGTCTTCTCGTCCTTAGTGACCTTATGTTAGCCGAATGAACATTTCTTCGGCTAACGGCCCGGAACATTTATTTCTGTACTACTCCTCGTATAGTTTTAAACTTATATGGTGTAAAATTAAATATATTCAGGATTCTTAAAATAAGTATGAAACCACCAATTATTATTGTGAATAATACATTATGATATGTATATATATATATATATATATATATATATGATATATATATATTATAGTCTTATTTCATTTAATTATTACAGAAAATCAAATTTTTTATAAAAATATTCTAAAAAATGAGTTTTTAGAAATATTCCCACTCTGATACCATCTTCGATGATACTAGAAAGGTGATATCATCGTATTAACTGGTGACATCGCAAATGGGAAGTACAGAAAATATATATTGAAATATATTTGAAAGGGAACAGACACAAAGGACATTTACATAAGTTTTCTGTGATATATCATACCGACTTAATCATTTCAAAAATGTATGTTTTATGCAAATAAAACGAAAAGCTTTAAATTATATTTTTAACAGCAATTATTGTGATTACCAGATATATTTCTTACCCTTTGTAATGGATTAATTTCGATGCGTGAGTAAATAAAAGGATTATAATAGTTAGTGGCATAGAAAGTAAAATATCACTTACTAATTAAAAATTAAGATTATTTGATAATAATGTAATACTAGAATTATAAGATTATGATGACTTAAATTGCATCTCTGATTTTAAATATCATGTGTGCTTAATTGGAATAATTGGATATACACTATATATATTTAATTCATTATATTTATTCTTTTGCACGCGTTTAAGAGTTAATTCATTTAATTATTATTTGATATCATGAAATATGGAAAAAGATGTCCATTTGTCTCTTTATTTGTTTGCTTGTGCGTATGTCAGTTGCGTAACTAAATATTTAAGTGACCCACAGGTAAAAATTCAGTACAGTGGAAGTTCAAATCAGAACCCATAATACCTCAGAGCAATTTTTTCAAGTTATTTTATTTTGAAGAGCAATTTTCAGCCATTTTCACACAAATCGGTTTCTTAGCGAGCGAAACAATTATCGCAAAATTTTTGCCTTAACAGCATCGGAAAGATCAAAGAACGTTCTTTTCAACGACTGAATTGAATTCGTATGACAAAGCGTTTATAATTAAAAAAATGTACATAGAAATACACATATTTATTTCATTTTTCTTTTCTTGGATCGGCGATTTCAGGATTCACATAATTCCAATTTTTGCATGAATATGGAGTGATATCTTTGCATTATAATCAAAATATAATTACTTTATGTCCGAATTTTCTATGATTTTAAAGTATGACTCTAAAATTTGCGATTTTCAATCGGCCACTTGTATGGAAATTGTTTTCCAATATCCGTTTCCTCACCACTGCTGGCATATCCGTCGATTTTGAAAGGGTGGTGTATTTATATATTCGTTATTCAATTGCTTTGTACAATTCGCGTTCAAACGCATTCATGAAAGACATGCAGCGCTAGAATGAGTTTTGTTCAAAACAGGCTCCTTGATCTGCATTGTTTACATATTGTATGCTTATTGGAACGTAGTGGACATGGATTGTTTACCTAGTGGACGCTGGTTAATTCGTTCGAGTCATTTTAAAAAAGCCATAATTAGGGAATAATATTATGTGAGTGAAATGTCACTTTGTGGAACAATTTGTCGAAATGACAGCGGCCATAAATATTCTATACGATAATTATTATACACTGGAAAGATAAATTATTATGACCATATATTTAGTACTTCTGCTTCTGTCACCCATAAATGCTGCTACCTGTACTTTGAGATATCAGCTGAAATGGACTCTGATATACAATATCGGTAAATTGACGGACTATTGCCTTTCTGCGTATGGATCAAATCTTGCAACTATCTGTTAAGTATGATCATTCAGTAGCCGTTAGCGACTACATGCATTGCTCTATGACACTTTTTTTGTGTGTGTTTTATTTTGCGTTAATTCAGACAACTTCTGTAGAATAATTCACAAGTCTGACTATTATATCAACGTTCGCACCACTTCTTCCAGCTTTTAAGATTATTTCACGTTACGAGTACGCCAGATCGCGTATTTTATCCATTCTTTCTTGAGAAATGCACTTTGTGATTCTTTGCATTTTCACCCATTCTTTCTTGAGAAATGCACTTTGTGATTCTTTGCACTTTCACCCATTCTTTCTTGAGAAATGCACTTTGTAATTCTTTGCATTTTCACCCATTCTTTCTGGAGAAATGCAATTTGTGATTCTTTGCATTTTCACCCATTCTTTCTGGAGAAATGCACTTTGTGATTCTTTGAATTTTTACCCATTCTTATACCCGTTCACCAACTTATTGTGAATGCTATCTATAGGGAATCCTGGGCTATATTTGTTCCGGGGCTATATTCGCATTTAATTGAAAAACAAGTACCCGTAGCGAATCTCAAATTTCCGGAAGTGGGAATTATTTCGTGATAACTACAGTGGTGGAAAAGATTTTGCGATATAGTGTTTTGGTAATAAAACCTGTTTTGAAACATCAATTCTCAGAATCTGCTATAGGTAGAAATTAGATGACTAACTGTAATATGGATTCTGAAGAATATATGGTGGTTTACTACAGATTTTTATTTCCGGTTCCTTTTCGATCCGGTTCAAAAATTTCTTGAAACGTCAATTTCTCGAGATTAACTAGAGTTTAGATAATGACGATATAGGATTCAGCATTTGATTTTAGAAGGAAGGAAGGGACTATGCTCACATAAGATTTCCTCTTGGTTCTGGGGATGTAACTTCCGATTAAAAAAGGTGCATTTTTTTCTAGCAACTACTTCTCATGATTGGCTATAGATAAGAATGATATAGATTCAGCATAAAATTCCGGGAGGATAGAAGTTCAATAAAGTTTTTCACTTCTGTTTTATTTTTCATTTCAGAATCAAAAAATTTTCAATGAAATATTTATTTCTCAGTATTGGACATAGATATAATTTAGATGATGACTTATATGACAAATAAAACATTGTGAGCTGAGCATTGAATTTTGGATGATATAGGGGTTCACTATAGATTTCCACTTTGAGTTCTAGAGATGTCATTTCCAGTTTTGAAGAAATTCGTACGACTGAAAGATAAAAGTGTGCATAAGATTGTAAATATGTTTATTTATTAGTTGAGTCTATAAAGAGCACGTATCACTTGTCGATATATGAAGGTCTCGTCATACATTTCTTGTATACTTTTTGTTTTACAGATATTTTACATAAAAAATACTTAACTGTATCCGCATTAGTGAAAAGAAAATCTTAATTTTTGTTTAAAGTAATACTTTATAGCTGAGATATAAAACATGTTTAGAACACATATAAATTTCGTCTTACCTCTTTGGCCAGCTTTTCTTTAGTGGACAATTTAAGGGGCCAAATATACAATATAACTCAATAAAAATAGAAATTATTATACATAGAAAAGTGTTTAAGGCAATTTTTAGATATAAGTTAATTGAAGTTTGTTTATCTAAAAATAATTTCTACATCTTAAATATATATTTGAGAAAAATATTTTTTCAAATGCAAGCGACAAGCTGTCAAAGTAAATTATTGACAACAAAATATGCGTACACATATAATATAAAACCAATATTTATTTTATCCTCGGGAAATAATGCTGTAAATAAATTCAATTAAATCCTGAAGTAAAATAAATGTCAACATCAAAGAAAGTGAAATGTGTTTTTACATTTCCGAATAAAATTCCTTTGACGCATTATTCGATACTTAAATATGTTTTTAATACATATTGTTGAAACACCAAAGTAACTTTTATCAGTGTAACAGTTTTTAATTCAATAATTTCAGCGAGACGCATTAATGTTGCATGAAAGAATATTTATACTGTGTTATAAATAAAAATATGTAAAATTGTAAAGCAAAAATAATTGGAATGTGGCTGCACTGTACTTTCTCATACCAGTATCCATTTTTTAATAACTTGCGATTTTTATTTTTTCAAATTTTGTAAGAAAAATTGTAGAAAATCCGTTATATTTGTACAAATGATTACAATTATAGCGTGTTACCTTTCACTTTAAAGAGCTTGAAAAATATTTCGATTGATAACAAACGTCACAATGTATTCCTCGGGCGCGGTAGCCCGGTGGTTTGCACCCTGGATTTGCTCGCTGCCACAACTGCCGCCGTGTTCATGCGGAATACGATCACGTTAAACATGTGGGTCGGTAATTCCACCCGAGAGGTTGGTGGTAGAGGAAGGAGGGTATATTCCCTGTGGATGCCTCCCCCACTGGGTTCCGGTCTAAATTCGGTGGCACTTCCAGGCAGTCCAAACGGTTATTTTACACCTTTCTGGTAGGTCGGACAGTCTGGGTCTCAACAACAACAACAACAACAGTTATCCGTCAGGGAGGTGACTTCCCTATACAAGGGGGTAATAATATCACGAACGCAAAAATTATTTTATCTTTATTTCACAGTAATGATGGAAACTTTTAAGTGTCATAATCATTGAGCAATAAATAATCCATTTTACGCATGATTATATTAGATTTTGTCTTATGCTGCATTTTAATCTTATAAAAAATCTTATGTGGGCAGCACATGACTTTCCTTATATAATGCAATGAATTTACTACTTTTACAGTTAAAAAATGTTATTCTTATAGTAAATACTTATTTTCTTTCCAAGATATTGAATTTTCTTCAATTAGTCGTCATTTTCATTGATTTAGCGTCATTTTTATCGATTTAGCGAGATTTTCTTTAATTTGGCAACGTTTAAAAAAGTCGCCAAGTTGGTGACATGCCGCCAAATTCGTCACCAAAATCTCGTTATTATCGAAATATAAGTTATTATTACAGCAGATAAATGACTATTAGCGTTCAAATACAAAAGTATTACTCAAAGTATCTTTTCTCGTGAATGGAACGAGTTAGATCCACGAGAATGATGTCACCAAATTTATCGCATGAAATTACATATGAAAAGTGAACATGTTTCTTAACAGTTAATATTTTTTTTATTTTACTTGAATTTTTGATACATTTATTAGAAAAATGTGCAATATCTTGAGAACGGTTAATGCTAGTGCTCTACGGTTTATGTCAATCGTTTCTTAAGGAAAAATTACATATGAAGTGTCTATTTGCGTAACTTTATTAAAGGTTTTGATGGTTATTTCAAAATTTTACTCGAAAATTTAGGGGATTCTGAATATTCGATTGTGTTTAAAACAATAGGCTGCAGTATTCATGATTTTTGTTCCAAATTTCATTCGAATCGCTCAATTTGTTAGTGAGACATCGTCTCCACGGACTCACTGACACACACACACACACACACACACGCTCGCGCGCATCACCTCAAAAATGTTCGATTGGTAATCAGGTATGCTTGAAACGTGCTCTCCCGTCGAAAACTCGAATTCGAATTTGCGACCCTGTCACAATACTTTCATTATACGTTATGTATATAAGGAAAGTAAAAATTTTCCCTCTACAAGGGGTAATGATATCACGAATAAGAAAATTATTTTTTTTATAATAATGATGAAAACTATAAAGGGTTATGATCATGGAGCCAAAATTTTGCCTAATGCTACATTTTAATAATATATAAAATTTCGAATAAATTTTTAAATTTTCTGCCGATTTTCAAAATATTCTAATCAATTCTAGATTTTTTTATTAACAAAGCCGGATATAAAGTTTCGTGGAAAAACATTATTTGTGGCAACCATCTTGTACGCAAGAAATAGATCACAAATAGACAGACGGATATCATTCTAAAAACAGTCAATGCGTGTTCAAAAGGTCTTAATATATATCGGCATCAAAATATCGAATTCAAAAACTTTCGTGAAAAATAGTTTCTCTATTCTGTATTATATAGAAAGTAAAAATTAAGTTAATGTATGAATTAGGTTATATAAAAATTAAAGTTAAATATACAATTATATAAATGTATCTCAAGTCCAAAAATAAGAAAACTTATAATCTGCTTTGACATTTACGAATATATTCGGCAAAGGAAGAAATTATAGCTTAAATTATATATAAAGAGAATTCTAAATAAAGAGAATTATATATAAAGAGAAATATATATAAAGAGAATTATATATAAAGAGAATTATATATAAAGAGAATTCTAATTCTATATAAAGAGAATTCTAAAAACACTCAATACGTGTTCAGAAGGTCCTAAATTATATATATGCATCAAAACATCGTATTCTGAAATATTCATGAACAAAATATGTTTTCTATTCTGTATTCTATAAAATTAAAATTCAATTTATATATCAATTAAGTTTTTTAAAAAATAAAGCATTTATATAATTTTATTTCAAACCTAAAAATAAGAAAACATTATAATCTGCTTTGATATTTACGAAGGGAAAAATTATAGTGGAAAGTATACGCTTGTATAAAGATAATATATCTATAATGGCTCTGTATAAAAAATCAACCGTGTCCACTTTCCATTATAAGAAATACAAAAATCGTGGATAATAAGATAGATAATTTAAGGAACTAGGAGGTTCTACCCCTGTTTGCTCCGCACGCGCGGCTTCACCTCCTACTTGCTGCGCTCGCAGAGCTCGCTTCATTTATATCTGTCCTAAAAATTCTACTTTCAAAAATCTCTTTTCTGCTGCCTATTTTTGGCAGGAAGGAAGCGCTGAGATTTTTCATAGCCCAGTTAATCCAAAATTGATTATGAGCTCGCTTCGCGAACTATTCCATGTCAAACTAAAATTTAAATAGGTAAGCGGTTTATTTCACCGTGTTGCCCTATTATTTTTCTATAAATGTGCCAAATTTCATATTTTTGTATGCTATAGTTTTTACGGTATGGAACAGGGAAATAGTTAGACTTACCGATACGCAAAAAAACGTTCTCTTCAGAAATGCATTAAAAGAAAATATTTCGAAAACTACATCGAAATTAAAAAAAGAGGCCCCGTCCTGCAAAAATTCACCCATGTAAGTTCCTGCCTGCAATAATTCGTGGTCTTGCTATTGTTAGCGTGTTGCACATAAACAAAAAGATAACCTAAAGTACCACTTTAAATATTAACTACTACGTTGATTACCATTAATACTGCACCTTTGAGAATGCAAACATTGAAGTTTATTTTTTCTTAGTTGCGATGATTAGCTAATAATGCTGCTTTAACCATCATATGGGAATTATACAAAGCATAATATTAAATTGAATTATCTACACAGGGCCGTAAATTATCGCACATCGCGGAACTCATTAAATTATGCGTTGTGCAGCTGATAACCCTCCAATTTTATCTTTAATGCGAGTTCTGCAACGGAATATTAATTAACATACTACCAAATTAATTGCACTATTTTAACTTTAACAATAAATCATTTATTGACAACATATATTACTTAATTACTCAATTACAACACTTATTCTTCGTATTCACGCAGGAGACAGACAATGTGAGACCATTAGTTAAAAATGCCTGAAATGTATTTAAGACCTTCAACAATATTTAATGGGCACATACCTTCACATTTGGCTTTGGCCATTAGACCACAATTCTTGTATCAGCATATCGTACTGGCCATAACCGTACGTGTTTGGCTTCCAACTCGCACTGCTAATTGTACTGCAATTGATCTAGCCATTATTTTGGAATCTCTACGGAACACTCTACAACACTTGCGTAACACTCTACAACACTTGCGTAACACTCTACAACACTTGCGTAACACTCTACAACACGTGCGTAACACTTTTCTTCTGCATCTCTCAACTTTGCGGTCTCATGGAAAATACTCGGGAATCGCCATGGCATTCTGCCCTCTTGCGTCAGACTTTTTAGCTACTTCATCACTTGTTTCATAATTCTCCCTCAACTGATTATTCTCCTAAAAGTTGTGTAATATCATATCGTGGTTGCCGCCTCTTTCTGCCTGAGGTCTAACACACCTCCTCTTTGCCGGCCGGCCATTAAGCTGATCTATGTCTTCGGATGAGTCGGTCGGTCTGGGCATTCGATACCTCCTCTTTGATGGCCAACGGCTCTACCGTGCTGAAAACACCGGTTCTCCTTAGATCACCGAAGTCAAGCAGCATCGGGCGCGGTTAGTACTTGGGTGAGTGACCACCTGGAAGACAGCCGTGAGGACCTGATCTACCTCTCGGCCCACAGGTTTATTTCCCCTGTGAGTGACCACCTGGGAACACCACGTGCTGTTGGCACATTTCGGGCACTGTGATTTGCGCGCTGGATTTGCACGCTGTCACAACTGCCGCCGTGTTCATGCGGAGTACGATCACGTTAAACATGTGGGTCCGTAAGTCCTTCTGAGAGGTTGGTGGTAGGGGAAGGATGGTACCGTCCCTGTGGATGCCTCCCTCACTGAATTCGTGACTAAATTGAGTGGCTCTTCCCGGCCGTCTAAACGGTTACCTTACACCTTTCTGGTAGGTCGGACGGTCTGGGTCTCAACAATAACATCAGCAACAACAACACCTTCTCTTTGGTTTTCCCTTCCACTCAATTTGTTGCTCATGTCTGGACGAGTCGAGTGGTCTGGGTTTTCGACACCTCTTCGGTTTGTTCTCAGCCACTCAATTTGTTGCTCATGCCCTAGAGCGAGTCGAGTGGTCTGGGTCTTCAACAGCTCCTTGGTTCTTATTGGTAGTCTTCAGGACGAAGCTACAAGCATCTTCCCAATTGATCAACTTTTTACCCAATGTCGTTACTTCACCTTATCCTTAGAGTCCTTCGACCCACCTGTCTTGACGCCTCAAATTCATAGTTTCTGCTGACGTTTGGGTCAGCGTGTTGTACATACTGGCGTCATTTCGTCTGAAGCATTGTTTGCTATTGCAACAAACCCCAAATATTGCACATAAAACCGTCTCACAAAAACTGATGTGAGATCTATTTCTGGTCTCACAGTTAGTCTATCAATTACGCGAACTCGCAGCTTAAATATTTTGTCTTTGACCTTAAATATTTCTTAAACTACAATATATATCAAAAAATGGCTTATTTCAGCATATGTACCAAAGCTTTTTCTGCAAGTGTACTAAATTTCATATTTTTATATGAAATAGTTCTTGCGGTACAAAAGCAAAGAATCTGGAGAAACGAAAAATTTGTCAAACGGTGACAGCGGCGGCGTTAGCTACTTTTTTTCAAATATAGAGAGATACAGTAATAGCGCGCTGCTTTTAAATGTTATTTTAAGCAGTATATTGTATTGACTTATGTCTTTAAATATATAATATTTTTGCGGGAAATTACATAATTTATATTACTTTCATATAGATTATTGCTATGCATATAAATGTAAAACTACGTTTTTGTTTCAAAATAGAAGTTGCTGGTCACGACAAATAGAATTGCTTAACCTACATAAAGGGCACACAAATTTCCTTCTAAATAAACGCTGCTGTGTGTTGTTTACGGCAGGAAATTTAAAGAGCATCTTGGATGATTTCCAAGATGTTCAAACTGAAAGGTTTGAAATTCATTATGAATATTAGAAGAAATTCGAATATATTTCAAATGTTATCTCTTGAGTATGCTAACAGTTGTAAATCATTTTTTATCCTTTTAGGTTATACAAGTAAATCTTATAAAAATTGTATTTTATACAAGGAGATGTAATGCCTTTATGCTAAAATAAATACTAAGCAATTTTAAATGTTTTTTCATTTATTTTACTAACATGCATGATCATTATTTATGTTAGTGTTAAATTTGAGATTTTAAAAAAAAATCCTTTGAAGATCTACGTTCTATTCAAGAAATATTAATTTATTTTACCACTGTATTTTCTCAAAACATACTCATATGATGAGAGAACAAATGTCACAGACGAAAATACTGTGTTTACTATAATGGCATTTAAATAACAGAGAAGAAGTGATATTCAATTCTGTAATTTGAAAATCTCTATTCAGTATTTTTATAAGCTTGTATTGTTTCACAAAGACTGTTTAATTAAAAGTATTAGTTTCGAAATATTCGGTACTTACAATAGTTTTCATTTAAGAGTTCAGTAAATCCTTAGTTCAAGCTGTATAATCCCCTGAATGTAATCCATTTTTATTACGTTACATTTGCCTAATACTAGCATAAGCTCATCTTGAAACATTAAATTTGTAGCATAATATCCCTTTCAATTGTTACTTTCCCTGCACACATAGGTGTATGTATAGGGAAAGTATTGTAAAGGGGTTGAAAATTCCGTCGAAAATTCTTCGACGGAAGAGTATGTCTTAAGCATTGTTGAACTCGAATAAAACGTTTTTGAGGTGATGTCTGTATGTGCTTTTGTATGTATGTCAGTGTGCGTATGTATGTCAGTGTGTGTATGTATGTCAGTGTGTGTGTATTATGTTAGTGTGTGTGTGTGTATGTTTGTTAGTATGTGTGTGGTGGATATGTATGCATATCAGTGTATATATGTGTGTATCTGTGATATTGTCAAAGCGATATCTCTCGAAGAAATTCAGCGTTTCGAAGACAATTTGGTATGATTATTACAATCAGTGAATACTGGCATGTTATTGATTTTCCAGAGGATCGAATATTTGGAAGCCCCCTCCCAATTTTCCAATGAATTTTTGGATAAAGAATCATGAAAAGTCAGAATCATCAATAATTACTCATAATTGTCATTTTAACCTTAAAGAGTTATCCATTATTCATTTATTTTATTGTATATTCATTAACATTTAATTTCATTTTGATGAATACTTTGTACGTGAGTATGAATTGACCTTGCTTGAACTTAAAAGTTGTTAAAAGCACAAAATTTCTATTTACATGGTTGAAAATCCAGATCGCCCAGCTCACCGAGAAGTTTCAAGTAGTTGAATTAGCGGCAGATCTATTTACATGATTTTAATTTAATGCCAAATCCATTCTGCTGCAGATCAAATACACCATTACTTCGCTGCCAAAAAAGGTAAATCATTGAACCATTCCCATTTAACCTTTACCCATTTAAACTCCATTTAAACGTTTCTTGCTATATTATGAGCATTGCTAGGATCCGTAATATTCTCAATTACAACTACATTTTAAATAATTTACCTTTATCGCGTTGTACTCATATTATTGATTTGGGTGTCACTTTCAATGATACTTTTCATTTTCAGAGTCATATCGACAATACTATTAAAAGAGCATACCAAAGACTTGGTTTCACACTAAGACGATCTAGTGTTTTTGCCAGGTCTGATACTATTATTTGTATCTTTAATACCCTTGTCAGGCAAAATTTGGAATATTGTGCAATGATCTGGGACCCTGTTTACGGTCTGCATTCTCAACGAATTGAAATTGTGCAAAATAAACTTTTACGTACTATGGATTACAGATTGTCTGGATATTGTCCGTATGATATGCATATGAGTGAACTCAGAATATAGTTTAATGTCTCTTAAAAAAAGAAGAAAATGGTCCTGCCTTTTGTTTTATTATAAAGTTTTAAATAACACTATTGAGATTGCCCCATCTAACTTTCTTGTCTGGAATTTCATATACATGTTAATAATACAAGGAAAAAAATTTTGTTTCACAATACTATTGTTAGACACAACTATTTTAAATGCTATTCTATCTATAAATTTGTTGAACTATATAATACGTATTGTACTGATATTGATATATTTAATTTGACTCCTGTCTGTTTTAAAAAAACCTGTTTGAATGCGCTTGACATGTATACGACTTAGTATTCTTGCATCTTATATTCTGTTCTTTTTATTTTTGTGTGGTGACTGTAACTGGATTTCATCTGTAGTTGCCATGTAAATTGAATAAAATAAAATAATTATGTAGCGAAAGTCGCATACTGTTTACATTAGTTTTAATTTGACCCCAATGCATGTTATGGTTAAATATTGTTTTGATAAATCTATCTGAAGAAACAACATTTTAGATTGGAAATCGCGGTAAAATTCAATATTTGTAATATGAGTTTAGTAGTTAACTTATTAACGACGATATTTCATATGCACCAATATACCTCTATCCGTGAATGCAATCTACATCTCTAAATCAAATTACAATAATGAAATTATCGAGCGCAAAGTTATGTGTTGCTTACACACTATTACCTTTACATCAATATGTTGACAGGGAAACCACCACTTTGAAGAGGCCACCTACATATCAAAGGCTGACTCAATTATTGTTAAAATTTATTGCGGACATTCATGTCTTGAAAGGCATTACGAAATGCAATTTAGTACACTTTACTTCATATCTATTACCATAAATGTATTTACACGATTCACTTCATCAAATCAAAATATGCGTCACTTTTCTCTTTAAATAGAAAGACTAATTTAGTATAAAAAGCATTTGAATATCGCTATGTTTTAAGGATAGGAAGTCTTAATACTTTTCATTGAAGAGGTCAGAAGTAGATGCATTTGGAATGCAACACTAATTACAATCATTTGAAAATCTTTATGATTTAAGGAAGTATTGATTATGGATATATCACTTTCGTAATCAATACTACCTTACAACAATACATAATTGAAAATATCAGTACCGTTCATTGAAGAGGCCAGGAGTAGATGTATTTGAAATACGACACTAATCAAAAGCATTTGAAAATATTTATGTTTTAAGCAAGTATTGATTATGGAGATATAATTTTCCGTTATCCATACTATCATAAAGAATACATAATTGGACATCTCGATACTTTCACTGAATTAGTCAGTAGATGTATTTTAAATGCAACACTAATCATCTTAATATAATACATCATTATTACATTACAATTCGAATGTTAACATAGGTAATAAGAAAGTAATAGTTATTTGTAAACTATTAATTACACAAACTCCATAAAAATGCAAAATGTGTGTGTAGTTTATGTGGTTTTAGTTTACATATTTGAGTAAACAGTTGTATACACTATTATTTGGTTCCCGCAAGTAATTAGAAAGTAATAATTAATTGTAAAATACTAATTACATAAAGTTTATAAAAACGCAAAAGGTGTGTGTAACTTATATGGTTTTCTTCTGTTCTTGGTTGTTTTTCGAAGCAGTGGTATACACTATTATCCAAATAAGGCTTCTCAACTTTCAAAGCTGCTGATAAAACGAATTATAAAAACATATATGTGTAGGAAAGATGATATGTTCTGATATACATGGTGATTAAAAAATGATGGGAGAGGTGATAGTATACACCAAACCAAACATTTTTCGTCACAGTTTACCGGGCCGGAAATGAAATGCAATGGCGCCAGTGGTCAGTTAATAGTGAAATCGATGAGGTGAGTCGAAAACTCAAAAATGACTTAGAAGTTATAATATGCCATTTAATAAACAAAAAATGCAATAATGGCTTAAAAGAGCGATCATCAATCTGAACGCACGTCTCACAGCGGTGATTGGGGGATTGGGGATCTCTCTTGAACAGATTAAGCGTCTCGTGCAATTCGGAAGCAGCGGCCGAAATTCTGACGAGAATTTACTCTTCAGATTCACAGGGGTATCATAGACAAGACTCTTGAGACATCCCCACAAAAGAATTCAAGATACGACGGATCAGGCGAAATGGGCTGGTGCTCCATCATGCTGAAACCACATACGTCGCCAGATGTCTGTTGGAACATATTCCTGTAATTCCAGCTCATCGTCCTGCAGAAAAAATACAGTATATTCTCCCATCAAGTAGTTCCGGCATAAGAATAGGCCCTATTAAAGGGTTACCGATGATTCCTGCCTACATATTGAAGAATAATCGTCGCTGATGCGCATGTGGATATATTCCATGTGGATTGACACTCGGCAACACATAATAGCTGCTCACGTCTTCGGATGAGTCGGACGATCTGGGTCTTCCACTCAGCAACACATGTTCATTATGGATGTTAAATGTAACATCACATGCGAAGGAGACTTCATCGGTAAAACACACAGTCGCCGGAAAATCTGCTTTCCCAGGAACCAAAGGGCGAACTACATGCTACGTGTATAATCCGGATTCGCTGGAGCTGATATGGGTTTAACTATTCCCCATGCAGAACCAGCCATACAGTGGATTGTATCACACCCAGAGTATGCCGGCCACTCATCCTGCTGCTCAAACCCTAGGGTGAATCGGGTGGCCTGGGTCTTCCACACCAAGAGTATGACTGGTCGTCTAATTAGCTGTTCGTATTCTAGGATGAGTCGGGCGGCCTGCCACTTCGACACCAAGAATATGACCTATTGCGCTTTTACTTGGGCGTGTCCGAATTGCTACTGTGTCCAGAATCGTCTGTTCCATACATAACGTTCTAGCACTCCTTGTAAGACCTGTATCAGACCTGGTAGCTAGAAACGATCCCGATTCACAGTTCTGACGATGCAAGCGTTCGAATGTATTACGAGTGGCCAATCGTTTATGGTGGAAACGTTCTCCGTACAGTTGTTGCGCCTCGCTGCCATAGTGAAATGCTATTTCCCTATTTGCAAATTCCTCAATCGTCTCAAAAGTTAAAACTGCGGATAACTGCTGCAAACTGGTAAGGCCGGGCAGTCGTTGTTACAGAAATTTGCATAAAGGTTCTTCTTCTTTCCAAGATGAAATTTGCGTACGTGGTTTTCTTCTTTAACCGTAAAATAACAACTAGAATAGCACTTTTAATTTTGCGGAGCGGACTCTTCCCAACGAGTAAGCGGATTGTAACGCCTTTACATTTCATTTCAGACCCGGTAAACTATGACGAAAAATACTTTTTACTTTCCTTATATACATAATGTATAAGGAAAGTATTGTGACGGGGTCGAAAATTCGAATTCGAGTTTTCGACAGGAGAGCACGTTTCAAGCATCCCTGATCACGAATCAAACATTTTTGAAGTGATGTCTGTGTGTGTGTGTGTGTGTGTGTGTGTGTGTGAAAGTATGTGTGTGTGTGTGTCAGTGAGTCTGTGGAGACGATAACTGACGAACGAATGGACCGATTCGAACCAAATTTGGTACAAAAATCACAATCCGTAAACACTGGAAGCCTATTGTTTTTATACGTAATCGAATGTTCAGAACCCCCCTAAATTTTCGAATGAAATTTTGAAAAAATCGTCAAAAAATCAAAACCACTAATAAAGTTACGCAAATAGACATTTCTTATGTAATTTTTCATTAGAAAACGATTGGCATAAATTTTAGAACGCTAACATGAACCGTTCTCGAGATATTGTACATTTTTCAAAAAAATTATGAAAAAGTCACATAAAAAAAAAAATTCCTATTGAAAAACATGTTCACTTTTCATATGTAATACCATGCGATAAATTGAGTGACATCATTCTCGTGGATCTAGCTCGTTCCATTCATGAAAAATATATTTGAATAATACATTTGTATTTGAACGCCAATAATCATTTATCTGCTGTAAGAATAACTTTTTTCTTAGTGCTTAACGCTTGGCGAGATTCTGGCGACGAATTTGGCGGAATGTCGCCAACTTGGCGACTTTTTTGAAATGTTGCCAAATTAATGAAAATCTCGCCAAATGGATAAAAATGATGCTAAATCAATGAAAATGACGACTAATTGTCGAAAATGCAATATCTTAGAAAGAATATTAGTATCTACTATAAGAAAAACCTATTACTTTCCTTATATACATAATGTATAAGGAAAGTATTGTGACGGGGTCGAAAATTCGAATTCGAGTTTTCGACGGGAGAGCACGTTTCAAGCATCCCTGATCACGAATCAAACATTTTTGAAGTGATGTCTGTGTGTGTGTGTGTGTGTGTGTGTGTGTGTGTGTGTGTGTGAAAGTATGTGTGTATGTGTGTGTGTGTGTCAGTGAGTCTGTGGAGACGATAACTGACGAACGAATGGACCGATTCGAACCAAATTTGGTACAAAAATCACAATCCGTAAACACTGGAAGCCTATTGTTTTTATACGCAATCGAATGTTCGGAACCCCCCTAAATTTTCGAATGAAATTTTGAAAAAATCGTCAAAAAATTAAAACCACTAATAAATTTACGCAAATAGACATTTCTTATGTAATTTTTCATTAGAAAACGATTGACATAAATTTTAGAACGCTAACGTGAACCGTTCTCGAGATATTGTACATTTTTTAAAAAAATTATCAAAAAGTCATATAAAATAAAAAGAAAAATATTTCCTATTGAGAAACATGTT